>CAUZXS010004573.1:55000-56438 GCA_963585895.1 Sepioteuthis lessoniana | reverse complement strand
CTGAAGCCTGCTAGGTCCCCAACTGTAGCAAAGAAAAAAAAAAAAATGAAAAACCCCAGGAAAAGTCCCAATACAGCAAAAAAAAAGTATAAGTCAGTACTAGTGAAAGTCATACGAAAGTACCTTAATGTTGGACTTTAACTAAGTTAAAACTTAAAACAAATTTACCCCCCCCTTTTTTTATGTACACATGGGAAGCAGCATGATGTACGTAAAGGTATTTGAATAAACCAATGGACGACCAAACTCAATACCCAAATGGGTCCTGGACGTGAGTTTGACGACTTTTTGCTCAGGATCGCCAGTTCGATCGGGGAACTACTGCTGCTCCTCTATAAGAGTGGCTTCTATAGAAGAGAATAAAACAGCCATCGAAAGATAACCATGACCCACACTCAAACCACTTACACAAACCGCATCGCTCTTCGCGCGGGTAAAAAAGGGGCGCGTCCTGCTGAGGTTGGAGCCCTGGCCTCGGTGTTCGAAAAATCAGCTACAGAGCTCAAACAATCAAAACTACTAAAATGCAAGCAAACACTACAAATAGCCACATTTAACGTAAGAACCTTAAATAGAATAGGACAACTCCCAGAGCTCATCGCATCGGCCGAAGAACATAAATAGACATAATATGCATACAAGAACACAGATACACGCACACAGAAGATATCAAATATCACGAAACTGGCAATGGATGGTCGCTCGCCACTGTATCCGCATGGAAAAACTCTGTCAACGCCGCAGTAGGAGGGGTAGGATTGCTTATAGGACCTAGAGCACTAAAAACGCTTAATAGCATAGAGAAAATACAACCTAGAATGATGGTAGCTACATTTAACGGAAACCCCAGAGCAACAATCGTCTCATGCTACAGCCCCACCAATGTTAGTAAAGAAAATGAAATAGTCACCTTCAACGATGAGTTATCCTCATTAGTGCGTAGCATCCCGAAACACAACATGTTAGTCATTGGCGGAGACATGAATGCACAAATCGGGAAAAACGGAAACAACAAATACAGCCTCCACAACACGTCAAATAGGAATGGGCAACATCTAACAGATTTCATGATAGAAAATAGATTAGCATGCCTCAATACAAACTACCAAAAAAGAGAGGGCAAACTATGGACATACACGTACGCAAACAATACTAAAGCTCTGATAGACTACGTCCTTATAAACAAGAAATGGAAGAATAGTGCATTGAATTGCGAGGCATACTCCTCTTTTGAGGGTGTGTCCACCGATCACCGAATAGTCACGGCGAAAATACGGTTAAGCCTACGAAAAAACGACAAACGAACAGCGACCACCAAACAATATGACTGGGCCCTATTAAACAACAAAGATGTAAGAGATAAATACGTATTAGAATTGAGAAACAGATTCGAAACACTACAAGAAAAGATGGAAAAAAGTACACCAAACGACGAATC
>CAUZXS010004573.1:7500-40000 GCA_963585895.1 Sepioteuthis lessoniana | reverse complement strand
TATATTCTACAGCCCCAGCCGACTGGGCAATGTAAATTAGGAAAGTGCTCAATACTGGCCAGTAGAGCAAGTGTTATTACATTATCATGACCATAATCGGAGACAAATAACAAAAATAGGTTCAACATAACCAATACCTTTGAATCAACCATTAACAGTACCACCCACTCCCAATCAATTTTCACTTTTTTAGGGAGGGTCCTCTGCTTTCTTCTCCTTGTCTCCATACAGATACTTTTGCAACACCTACATTTTGCAATATCAGAACTATAGTTAAATGTGTTTCAGTTTTTTACCTTCTTTCATATATTGTTTGATTTCCATATCTGACCATAAGGGTTTTTAGTTTCAAAACATTACATAAAAATCATTCTTAAAATAATAACTGAATATCTTGATAGGCAAAAATACATTTAATAAAGGAAAAAAAAGAATAGATAAAAAGTATAGTAAAAGAATAGTAAAAAAATACATTAGGAGACTTTTCCTTTTATTCATATATACAAATTGACTGCTACTTCTTTATTTTATTATGATTATTAAGTTTTATAAGTACTTAATATATTTTTATAAAGTTTTAGAAACAGAAGTTTTTTTTTATAAATCTTTTAAATTTTATAAGCTCTTCATGAGTTTTTAAAATTTTATAAGCATGTTATAATTTTTTGTAAAGTTTTAGAAATATTAAGTCTTTTATAAAGTTTCTAAAATTGTATAAGCATTTTATAATAATCATTAATTTTTATAGTTTTATAAGCCTTTAATAATGTGGACAATTTGAAAAATATCTAAAAATATCTTTAAAATGAAAGACCTAGGTCATTAAAGAAACACTTATGCTTTTTTAGTTCCAAATTTTTAAAAAGGCTGAACTTCACTTCAGAACAATTAAGTTTTTTTTTTTAACAAGATATCAGTTTATAAATGTGATAAGTTACAGGATTGTTTCACAGATATAAACCAACAAACTATATAATCCTAAAGACAGATGTTTAAAAACTAAAAGTAATTCATACATTGAACCCATTTTATATTTAATAGTGTAATTGATGTCATTGTTGTTTTGATAAGTCATATAGCAAATAGAGGTGCAGTGTGTGTGTGTGTGTGTGTGTGTGTGTGTGTGTGTGTGTGTGTGTGTGTGTGTGTTGAGCTATAGTTTCTATATCAACTGTTTTTGTATGATATCATCCACTTAAGAAAGAAGCAATTAGTTTTATTTTGAAGTTCATTATTTTTGTTTTCATTTCATTTTGAAATTAAAAAGGCATAAATTCAAATAGTCAAATCCATAATTCTGGAGTAAAATTTATAAAAAACAAAGACTGTAATTGGTGATGCTGTCAAAAAGAGCATAACAAATAAGCAATCAGTACGCAACCTTTTCATACTTTGCTTCAGGTGGGAACTTGACACTTTTAAAATCAAAAACACGGCATTTGCTGTCTCTCTGTTTTTGGACGTCATGCTCAATTTTCAACAGAAGGGCACTTGTCCGATGCAAATGTTCTGAAAAGATGTAAAAGAAAAAACTTTTACTAACAAGATTGCTACAAGACAAAACAAGACATTTATATAATTACTGTTACTACCAGCATGAGTCAAAAGTTTTACAATATTTTGCAGCAGGTATATCACATGACTGAAGTAGTTCAAACCATGGAAGGTAAATGATGTGCTTGGTCGTATTGCATTAGTTGGTGCACTGCCTGGTTGTGCATTGCTTCACTCTGTGTGTGATTTCAAAACCACACTAGTGAACATGAAACATAGTCTAATTCAAGAATTTTACAAGTTCAAATTAGGCTATAATGCAGTGAAAGCAGCAAAAAACATTTATTGTGTGAAAAGTGAAGGTGGGTTTGATCATAATAACCAAATGGTTCAAGAAATTTTGCTTGGATTGCAAGAATGTCAATAATCAAAGTCAGGTAGGTCTAAAAGGGAAGGTAGGGTTGATCACAGTACAATAAGATGGTTCAAGAAATTCTGCTTGGGTTGCAAGAACGTTGACAATCATACAAAGTCAGGTAAGTCTAAAATCATCAATTTTGAGGTCACGCACCAAGCCCTAGAGGAAAATCTAGCCAGTAGCCCTTGGAGAGTATCAGGCGAGCTCAGTATCTTACAGTCCAGTGTGGCTCGTCACTGTCATAACTTCAGCAAAAGCATCTAGATCTGCCAAGTTGTTCTTCATGTTATCAAACTTTTGAAAAACTTTTGACTCACCTGAGAATTTAATGTAAAAACTTAATTTATAAAATGTATTAAGACAAAGAATGCATGGAATAGAAAAGAAAAATGTTTAGCAAGATGGTTAGATTTTTCTGTTTAAAATCATTTCATCTACTATTTTTGTTTTTTATTTTTTTCTATAAAAGAAAAGAGTTCTGAAAAGTTCTCAGCACAATCAAGAAAGAAATGATATTTTCTTTTCTTTTTTCCAGCAAGGTTTAAAAAAAAAGAAAATCTCAAGAAATGATGATGTGCCAAGTTTGTTGAACTGCAGGAAGAGCTAAGTAGAATAGGATATACACTACAAAGCCCAGTTATCCTTTGTGAGTGAGTGAGTGAGAGAGAGAGAGAGAGAGAGATTAGATCAATAAAGCCATAGGCTGACACAGTTATTTGCTGGATTTTGATCTATGTAATTAATATTTATCACTGAAATTAAGAGCATTGACAAAAAAGGAGATTATGCTGAAAAAAATATTTGTGTTAATGCTTTTTTTCATCATACAGTATAGCTACATATTCAGTAATATTTTTGACAAGGTTTTATCCAGTCTTTTTAAGCTTAAAAGCTACCTGAATACCAACCTATATTTTGAACATGTAACCTAATACCAACCCGCATTTCAGAGATGTACCTGAACACAAACGTTTAGTTTTGATATGTACCTGAATACCAATGCATTTTTTTTGGCATGTACCTGAATATCAATGCTTACTTTTGACATGTACCTAAATACTGATATATACTTGAATTCCAATTCTTTGTTTTTTTACATGTACCTAAATTACAAGCATTAATCTTGCTATGTTGATACCCAGAGATTAGTAGACCAGTTTATATACTTTAGTAGCTTTGTGCAAATTATATATGGATGACCACAAAGATGCACAAAGTTCATGTTATCTGTGATGGACCTGGTGGGTGTAAATAATGAAAGCTATATCATACCGCCCTACTTCTTCCTACAAGATCTTCAGGTCAGTGTCACCATCTATCTCAAGATGGTAAACACAGAGGTCAGGATCTGGATTGAGAGCAAGATCAGGAAAAGCCATACATGTTCGAGCAGGACTCACCTCCCCCGCCACATGACTATGGACAAAAATTTAAACCAGTTCCTCAGTAGCATCTCCAGAAAGTGATGTCAACACACATAGAGGAAAGGCATGAATTGTTATTGAGAAGCTATCAATCATATGTGAATCTGATCTCTAATAAAATAAAATGGTAATTCTTCACAGCTATAGCTGTGTTAGTACTATTGTACGGTTGCATCAATGGAAGTCTAAGAAAATGCTTATAAAAAAAGTTATATGGAAACTACCAAAGGCTGCTGTGTGCTGTTCTGAACAAATCCTGGAAGCAGCACCTCACAAAACAACTGCAATACAGCCACTTACTTCCCATCTGACAGACCATTTAAATAAGACAAACAAGACAGAAAAATAAGGACAAACTCATAAGTGACATTCTCCAATAGGTTACTACACATAGGCAGACAATATGTTAGGTCTATGCAGACACTGGATGCCATCTAGAGGATATGCCAAGAACAATGGGCAATAGGGATAGATGGCCAGAGAGAGTCAAGGAAATCCATGCTATCAGCATGACTTGATGATGATGATGATGATGATGATGATGTGTGTGTGTGTGTGTGTGTGTGTGTGTGTGTGTGTGTGTGTGTGTGTGTGTGTGTGTGTGTGTGTGTGTGACATGGAGTAGAACTGTCTCTACTTTCCAGCTGAACTTCACATTCAGTGTTTGACACAGACATCTCTTCATTTATTTAAATTTTTTCATTATTGAATTAATCCTTCATTGCTGGGCTCATGTACACTGACCGGAAAGCTTCATTTTCATCTGGCATTCCAACAATGTTATGAAAAAAAAAAAAAACAAAGTCTGCTGGTGTCATAAAATATTGTTAGAGCATTCAGGGTTAGTGGTAATGATGCTTTGGCCTCCAAAACCATGCCTAACCCCAGAGTCATCATCTGATGAAAGCTTTGTGGTTGGCACATTAGTTGCTATTATTTTTTTCTTTTTACAGCAACAGCAGCATCATTATGTGTATGAAATATATGATCACAATTCTAAGTACAATGGCCAAATACCGGAATTGCTTGAGTAAAAAGAAAAGAAATAGATCCATTTCAAGACAGGAAAAACAGGCAGTTAATGTACTAAAAATGCTTTAAAAAAATGTATATATCTCCAGACTAGATGAATAATGGTTGGAGTCAATGTGTTGTCAGCTGACTGGTCATATTGTAAAGCATTCTTTACAGCTTTCTTGTTCATTTAATCATGTGTGCATCTGTAGATGAATGCTTACAATGAAAACACAATTTGATCAAATCTGAAACTGAAAATATTAAGAAACTACTTCATTCACAAATGTTCTACACAAAATAAAGAGAATTCAATAGATTTTTACTCTTATTCACAGCAATGTATTTATTGATTTGATCATTTATTGATAAGAGCAAAAAAAATAAATAAATAAAAGATCCTTCTGGTTTAATCTCAAAATAGTCAAGAAATGTTTAACAGAATAAATAATAAGGATTATTATTACAAGCAGGATCTGTAAAAATTCTCACCCACCACAAAAAAAAAAAAAAAATTTGAAATTAAAATTCTTTTTGCCAATCAACAAAAAAGACAAACTTCATCTGAGTTAAGGGTCCATTTCACAAGAAAAATTTTTTTGCCATCACAACTTCGTATTCTGGCTCTTCTCAGTGCCAATGTGTGCATGTATGTGCATATATCTATGTACAGCCCAACCTGATCAATGCAACTACATTCCTTTTATATATATATATATATATATATATATATATCCTCAAAAATACACACCATAGATACTCCTGTGGGAGTGGGGAGTCCTCAGACTATAGTGGCTAACTGCAGCATCGTAGTCAGTGAGTTGGTATTCCAGTCACGCTATTAAGTTCCCTTTCAGACGAATACTCTTAGAAAAGGTATAAACTTCCTTATCCCCCTCCCCAATTATTGGTTAAATAGTACCACTACTGTCCTTCAACAAGAATGGCTTTGGCATTAAATAACCCACAAATGTTGATATCAAAAAACCAAATCATATTCCTGTGGGGGAAGGGTGTATAAAGAGGCCTAGGTTAAACTTTTTTTTATTTAACAAAAAATTTTTTTTTAAATTTCTTCATATCTGTCCAATGACAGTGAAGCTTTCTTGAACAACTTGCAACCATCTTTCTTGTAAAGCCATAGGCTAGGCCAAAAATCACAAAAAAAAAAAATATTGAATAATTACATTTTTTGCTTGAAATTTAAAAAACAAAAGAATTATACATACAACATAGCATTTGATCAGAAGAAGTAACATTTATGTAGAAGAATATCCCAGTTGATTGAGAGGGAGGGTGGAAGACTATTCCATATGGCTATAGGGAGGGTATGTGAATGAACTAGTAGAATTATAACATAGATAGTTGTTGTTGTTGTTATTGGTGATGGTGATGGTAGTAATAGCAGCAGCAGCAATTGTTGAGTTTTAACACCATCAATATCTAGGACAATATCTAAGACTCGTTAAGACTTTGGCACTCTTCTCTGTAGTTTTGCTGATTTTGTAATTCTGTGAGATAGATGGTTTTGGTTCTTCCTTAAATTTCCACCTCTTCCAACCATTTTTCAAAATACTTCAGATCTATTTCAAACACACTAATGATGATGGGTAAAACTGTTACCTTCATGATGTATAATTTTTTCACTTTAATAACAAAATTCAGATATTTTTCCAGCATTTCAGCCTCACTCCACCATCTGTCCTTGACTGGACCTAGAGATTTTTAAAAATTATTATTACTAGTAATGGTAATAGTAAGAGGAAGAGGAGGAGATGAGAGTATTGATTTTCATCTTTTTGTGTTTTTCTTCCAACCTCAAACTTTTCTGACCAAATAGTGACAGCTGTTAGTTTGTTCCTCCAACTCCCATCTTCCTTAACAGTCATTTCTCCATTTTTTTCAAGATCAATCCCTCCATCTTTCTCCCTCAACAGCCCCTGATTTCAATGAACAATCATGCTCAAAAGTCATGTCCTCTTACATTGCTTTTTGCAATATTTTCTTTCTGACTTGATCAGCTCAAAAAACATCAAAAATATTATTTCAATCCATATCAGTTTGCCATCAATAGAGAAAAAAAATTGGATTCAAGAATTAACATTAATCCAGTATCCCATTCTCATAGTAAAAATTAGAAATCTAAAATTTAATCCATTTTTCTTTTTACCATTCAACACTTTGGTGGGTATTGAGGGAGGTTTATAAAACAAATGATACTATAGTGAGAATTCTTGCATTTTAAAGGATGTGTTCAGGTTTAATATGGGAGAAATGGTCAAAGAATAAGAACTGGAATTTTCTTTTAAAATACCAAAATAATAATCTAGTGTAATTTACACTTATGTATTCATTGGGTAAAAAGGAATACAACTTCAAATCTCACATGAAAATTATTTTTCATTTGATCTATGCTGTTTATGGATGGCTATAAACTAATGGACAGAGTCTTTATGACAAAAATCAAGTGAAATTAAGATGAAATACAAGTTAAAAATCAATAATGTTTAAAAATCAAAAGCAAATCTTGAAGGATTAATTCTTGAAGAAAAGTTAATTATTCATACAGAAATGATTTGTCTCTAATTTTTCTTTTTTTCCACAAGAAAATCATAGCAATGAATTAAAAAGTATGAAAAGATGTCAAAACAACAAGAGGTGAAGCAGGAGGAAATAGCCAAAATAGGCTAAAAAAAAAAAATAAATAAAAAAAAAAATACCCCCCTATCTCCTACAAAATACACTGCCTCTAATTTGTGAATAAATCCTTCTTAACTAAAAGTGATGACAGGACATTTATATTTTCTTATTTTGTTAAGAAGGCTATATTTATTTTATTCTCTTGGCTGAGTACATGACTAGCTGACACCTGTAACAACACACACACAAACTCCTGCAGCACAAAAATTGTCAGGAAAGAAAAATTCTGACATTTTAATGATCTGATTTTTCTATGCATATTAAAATAACAAAGCGAAATTTATACATTGTGGGATAATTTTTGTAATAGCAGTAAAATGTTCTAATTTAGCCATAAAGCCATTTTCAATGTAAAATAAGTGTAGAGTCTACACTTCTGCTCATCTCTATCATCATGGGTTTCTCAAGGGAGATGACTAATAATGCTGATTATTGTAAACTTCCCTTTATTTAGGTTTGGTTTGGTCTCTTTTGTTTAAAGACATATCAACCTTCATGGGTTATTTAATGCCAAAACCATCCTTGTAGAAGAATAGTAGTAGCACTATTTAACTTATAGATGGGGCAGATAAAGGGGTTCATGCCTTACCTAAGGTTGTTAGTTTGAATGTGAACGTAATAGTCATTTATAATTAACTATAGCATAAGTAATACGAAAAGAATACAACTTCACATTGAACTTAAAGACCACCAAAGACAGCATATAACATATAATTGAGTATTTATAAAGAAACATTCAAGTCATGAATATAGCTCAAGGTAACATCTTATTATAATGAATGTGAATGAGACTAGAATTTCTGTGTGAAATCAGTGTATAAGACTTCAACAATAAATTACTATTTTCAGTTATGTTAATTTAAATTATATGTGAAAATGGTAACATCATTGGAAACTTCAGACAATGTTCTACCTAGTTCAAGTTTAGACAACAATTTTTTAAACTGGTATTAATTCTGATAATCAAAGGAATCCTCTATTCTGTAGGGAACTATTGAATCTGGATCAATAGAAATTATAGAGCTGAATAATTAAAATAGATTTAACTGATAAACTTGTGTAACTAATATTTCATTTCTTGAAAACTTCATGCTAAATAAAATTTTTCATAAAAGTAATTCCTTTTTTAATTCTCTGAAATCTTTTAGTGTTGGATTGTATAACATCCATTTTAGCATTAAAAATATATGAGAATAATTGAAAGTATTTAAACACTAGAATATCTTTAAGACTTGATAATAAATGTTGATACTTAGAGAATGATGTGCATTCCATCATCTGCATCAGGATGATATCTAGCCATGGAGAATTTAGGGGAAAGATTGCTGCCTGATTAACCATTACAGATATGTGTATATATGAATATGTATAAGAAAAAAAAAAACAAACCACAGGGTCTTCAGAGGATTTTCTTTTTTTTAAATCTTTTACCAAGTGTTCCAGTCTTTAGACCTTCATCAGGGTGTGAACTCTAAAAACCAAAATGTTTAACATTGTAAATGATTCAATAAATAACATCATCCACTGAAGACCATGTGTTTTTTCATCTCTCTACATATTTATACTGTCAGATTTATTTGTAGTTTTCCCAAGATATATATATATATATATATATATACACACATACACACACACACACACCAGTGGCAAATTGTGGTCATCAATGTTACTGTGGTTCATATTTTCAAAATAATTTTCTATATGTATAATTTAGAATATAAGGAAAATTTTAGTATCCAACTACATTTTTTTCTAACAATTCATCATATCCCTGTATATGTTTGCACACCTAATACTTGACCATTCTCCTGGCAGAGTACTTGACCAGCTGACACCTATAACAACATACACAAACTGACCATTCTACAAAAACTAAAACAATATTTTCTCTTTATCTGTTGTACTATTCAAAACAGATGTCTGACATTTACAGATTTCTTACAAGATAACCTGTGTTCTAAGGCAATTAATTTTTTTTACTTCAAAATAATCATCTTGGCATTCAACACCGTTGAAACTCCTTTTTTTAATATGGTGTCAAACTGCACCATTATATTACTTTTAATATCTTCCACATCCTTAAATCTTATTTCACCCTGTTAGCAGGGCTTAAAATACACTGATTGTATCCTCTGCAGAGGAGTAAGACTCTCCCAAAAAGAGGTGTCTTGGGTATGACACTAAACTAACTACATGTGATGTTGAGGCTCCAGTTCTAAAGCTCTGAAGTGTATGGAGTCACTTCTTCAGAGCTATTACTCCCAGGTCCACTCTGATCAGGAGTGGTAGAGCCTGTTAGGGCCCCATTTATAGCCCAAATAAATCTGTTTAAAAATCATTTATATTCAATAGTACTACATGACAAAAAACTCTAAAGAAACAATTACACAAAATATGTAAATATAAATGTACAAGAAATGTGATTGCTAACTCTTTGGTATAAAATAACCCTGGACAAATTGACATGCCATTAAAATCAATAAATCAATCATTTTTACTTTAACCCTAAGATAAATTTTCAGTCTAGGAAATATTTCATACACAACAAGGGTGGGGGAGTCTGGTGAATACAAAGGGTTTGGTTTGGTTTTATGGCACATCAAGTATTGTAAGTTATTTAATGCCAAATCCTTTTTATACATATAAACAGTTCTATTTCAAACAATTCAGTTTAGTATATTTTTTTATTTACACACAGTTAAATGTTAATAGTTCTATTTCAAACAATTCAGTTTAGCATAAGTACACAGTTCTATTTGACCCATAGACAGGACCCTATCAGGTACTACCACTCCATTGCCCAGTCAGCTGGGGCTGTAGAATACACCGACTGGGTAAGACCCCCTCAATGAGTGTCCAAGATATGACACTAAACAATCTGATGGTGAGGTTCCAGTGGTGCTGGGGCTTGGGGGAATGTGGAGCACCCCTTCATTACCATTACTCTCAGGTCCACTCTGGCCCAGAATGGTAGCACCTGGTTGAATAGAACTAACGGCATGCTTATGCTAAACTGAATTGTTTGACTAAACTGAATAGCTTGAAATAGAAATGTTTTTGACAATTAAACCATACTTACATTTAAACTGTGTGCTTCTGCTAAATTGAATTATTTGAAATGGAACTATTTTTTGACATTGAAAATGTACTTACACTAAAATGATTTGTTTAATTTAGAACTGTTTTAACATTTAACTGTGTGTAAACAAAATCTGTACTTAGACTTAGCTGAATTAGAACTGCTTGAATAAACTAAATAGCTTGAAATAGAAATGTTTTTATCAATTAAACTGTACTTACATTTAAACTCCATACTTATCCTTAACTGAATCACTTGAAATAGAACTATTTTCATAAAAATGGATTTGGCGTTAAATAACCTACAAAGGTTGATATGCCATAAACCCAAACAACCAACCAACGACCACAGTGGACCTGGGAGCAATGGCAATGAAGAGGTACTCCACATTCCCCAAAACTCCGGCATAACTGGAACCTTACCATCAGATTGTTTAGTGTCATATCCAGGACATTCATTGGGTGAGGGGGGGGTTCTTACTTCTCTGCAGAGAAGCAGCTGGTATATTCTACAGCCCAAAGTGACAGGGCAAGTGAATACAAAGGATGTGACGCTTGCACAATTCTGTCTTTTTCCAAAAATATTACATTTATATGCACCCCCAAAAAATGTTTTTTTTACTTTTTTACAAAACTTCTTTGAAAGTAATATTTTTTCACATAACATACTTGTAAAATGAAAGTATGTCATATAGGCCAATAAATACAGTAATAATATCACACAGAAGATCAACTATGACAAATTACAAAAGATACATTTTTTATTTTCACTAAAGCGTAAAGTCATTTCAAATAAATAGATTAGGGACAAGATTATGAAAGGATTAATGTTTCTTTTATTTATTTATGTTTTTAACTATTCCCATGTTTTTTCTTTTTTCTTTTCTTATATGATATTTTGGCTGAACTTTCAGGTGTAATAAAGTATCTTGTTATTCTAGTTTAGCTCTCTCAAACACAATTAAAGTGTCAAACACGACCCTCAAAAAGTGAATAAAAAAATAAAAAATACTAACTGGTGTCAACAAGGGCATTGCAACAATCACAATGAGATTCAATGAGTCAATAACAGAAGCATGACAAAACACCATAGCCCACACAGGAAAAGAATAACAGCAAAAATTTACATAGGTCAAAGAAAGAACAATTAAAAGAAACTTCCAAAAAATAAACTGAATATTTAAGACAATAATAATTATATAAATAATTGTATTTTTTTTTAAATTTCTTATATGCTGACTTCAGTGGGCAGTAAGTTTGATGTCAGGTTATACTTATTTTTACAATTATATGATCAATTAATTGCTAATAAAGAAATGAGAGGAAGTAATCTAGAATTATTATTTAAGTTATCTCCCTTGAAAAAGAAGAATGCAACAGACAGACACAAAAAGAAAGCAAGTCTAAGTAATGCAGTGAGAACTGTGCAAGAGATTAAAATTTGACAATACTGACAAATTGTGTATGCACAAACCAGAATCCGTCCTAGAAAATAAAACACATAAAATTCTCTGTGACTTAATGATACAAACAGATCAGCTAATCCTGGTCAGAAGACAAGATCAAGTATTAATTAACAAAAGAAAAGAAGTTGGATTTTACTGTTCCAACAGATCACAGAGTGAAAATGAAATAAAACAAAAAGATAGACAAATGCTTGGGTTTGCTAGAGAACTGAGTGAAACATGAAGGTGACAGTAATACTATGGGACACGAGAAGGTTTGTTGGGTTATTTGTTTCATTTGGTCAGTAGTCATCGTCATTGATTTTGGGTTTATGTATCTGACTCCTTTGTTCTTCTTCTTACCCCATTAATTTGTCGGCTTCTTTATCTGTGGAAGGCTGCAAGAGAATTCAGGAAGGAAGGAAGGAAAGGAATGAAGAAACTTTTGAAATTTCAACTTTATTTTAGGGTTTTAGTGACTATTCTGTGGCAAGGAAAGTTTTCCTGAACCAGTAGAAATATGTCACATTTCCCAGGCAAGACGTTGAAATGTATTTGTTATTTTTGGGTGTAAAAGTTTGAAGTTTATGATTATGTCCAGTAGGTGTCTTTCGTGAAGTATGTTAGTAGAGACAGCTGCTAACAGGAGAGTCATTTCGGTGAGTTGTGAGTTTGAAGGTCTGTCCCAAGTCTAGTAGATATTTAGACAACTAATATCTAGTAGATATGTTCAAGCAAAGGCTGCTACTGGTGTTTTCAGTAAGATATGTTTGGCAGTGGCGGCTTGTTAGAAGCAGAAATGGCTAAGTATCAAGCCACAAGACCCAATCAACACATGCACTTGCTGCTAGCAGCCAAGAGAAAAAGGGGTCCTTTCAGTGCTAGCGGTGAAGGTTGAAGTGAGAATGGATTTCTCTTTGGTGCCAGTAGGTCTGTCTTTCAGACATATATGGATTTTGCTTCCTGTCAGAGGCTTCTGGGAGCTGCTCCATCTTTTTAATTCTTTTTTTTTTTTTTCATTATTTTTTTTAACCCCAACAATACCAACTATAGGTGATAGGCTTTAAATGGTCCAGAAAGGCCTGGAAAAAAGACTAGGTGACTAAGTAATCTAAAGAAAAATTGAGACTATTAAGTTCATAGCAATATTAAAATCAGCTAAAATACTTAGACAAGTCCTGGACACCTAAGAAGACTTACTATCACTTGGAATTCACTTAAAAACCACCATTTAAAACTGGTGTGAAAAACACACAAGGAGGAGGATTGTTGTAGTTTTTGTTGTTGTTGTTATTATGGTGGTGTTAAGTACAAATGCAGGACTCTAAACTATTAAGTTGTGAATTGAACTGAAAATTTCTTTATTCTCAAAGTTAAGGCACTTCAAAGTTATTAAACAAAAAATTAAAAAGAATTTAATTTACTTGACACATCATATTTGCTGTGTTATGATATCATGATATAGATTTGAAAATAAATAAAAGGAATTATTCCTTAAAAGTTATTTAATATATCTGGATTTACAATCCTAGAGAAATCAGATTATGACAAAATAGATCATAAGGATTTATTAAAGGAATGGAAGTTTATAATAAAAAAATTCTCAGAATAATTTTATGACCTTTAATGGTGAACATTTCATTTCCAAACTTTCAGTATAAAAGGGAATATATTTATTTACAAAGTTCAGCTTAAATGTGGCAGAAGGTCAAAAGTATGGGGCATCCAGTAAAAAAAATCACACTCACAAACAATTCTAACCATTACACTCTGTGAGGTGCTCTAAAAGGAAATATTATGACACTAATTTACCATCTGTCAAACAGAGGTCATTCTTAGCTAAAGAACCCTGTCAGTTTTGGTAATCAAATTTTAAATTTCCTTCTTCATGGTGAATTATGGTTAAACCTAATTGCAAAAGTTTTACAAACCTTACAGTCAACAGGCCAATACTCTAACCAGTTGGCAACTATTAAATTAATAAAAAAAACTGAAGGATTAAAAACACTTAAGATCTATTTTGCTTCTCCAAGAGAAATAGGAATAGGGTAGGCAAATCTTCTTCTTCTTCTACTACCTACCCTGACTATTCTTACCCATCCCCCTCAATCTAAAGTGAATGTAGAAAAGAAAATCTGAGAGGTTTTAAACTCTACCTCAAATAATGAGGTCAGTCCTGAAGTCTTCTAACAAACTAAGCATCCACCCTCCCTAGTCCTACCACTTACATCATGTCTTTGGTTTTACCCATCCCCCTGGATCTCTCTTTCTCTCTCTCTACCCCTCTATACCTACAACTTGACTTTGGTTAGAGTCTCTATAAAATCAAATCAACTAAAAAGATGTTTTTAATAAGCCATCTACAGTTCCAGACAAAAATCTTGGACCATTAGAGAAGAAATAAAATTAAAAAAAAAAAAAAATATATATATATATAGATGCCCAGATATTGTGCTAAAAATACTCAAACAATATTAATATTCAGGCAACTGATAATCTAATGCCAGTTTAGTTTAGACAGAATTACTAGTTTGGTTGTGTTTTATGGTATATCAACCCTTATGGGTTATTTAATGTCAAATCCTGTTTATACATTTATATTTGTAAATGAGTAGTTTGAAGGCAACATTTCTAAATGAATTATAACTTATTTGTTTGCACACAGTTAAAGGGTTTTGTAGGCATTTGTATAGGTCGCTAGCAGGGTTAAAGGGTTTTATAGGCATTGGTATACATATGTTAGAAAACGCGACGGTTGATATAGAAAAACAATACAGAAACTTCAGTATTTTCTTTTAGGGTTTATAGCTGGCTCACTACCATGAGTCGTACGATAAGAGAGAAAGACTGGTTAATATTTTCTACTAAAAAGTTGTGACGCCTCTTGGTATAAAAACTTAGGTCCGACTTTCTTCTACGCAGGTAGCTTCAATCCTGTCTCTCCGAAAAACAGGTTGTCCCTTCACTTCAACCTGTCAAGTCAAGAGAAGAAACATATCTGTTTCCAGTGGTTCCACACATGTGCAGAACATTTCGACCCCCCCTCCACACACACACACACACACACACTGGCTTTTTTCAAGTCATTTTTAATAACGAGTGCTTTGGCCGGACCATTCGGAGACTGTCTGCTTTATTTATTTATTTATTCCAATTTTCTATGAGCCGTTCAATTATGTTACAGTTTCAAGCATTTCTATTTATTGTTTGCACATAGTTAAATAGTTTCAAGTATTGCAATCTAATACTAATCACTTTGATATCAATCATTTGTTTGCACACAGTTAAATGGTTTCAATCATAAATGGGACCCTAACATGTATTACTACTCTGAGTCAGAGTGGACCTGGGAGTAATGGCAATGAAGAGATACTCTACATTCCCCAAAGCTCCAGAACTGGAACCTTACCATCAGATGGTTTAGTGTGATAACCAGGACATTCATTAGGAGAGGAGGTTACTCCACTGCAGAGATGAAGTCAATGTATTCTACAGCCCCAGCCAACAAGGCTACAGAATTATAAGAGGACAAATCTTGATGGTACAGTTACCTATATAAACTTTCTATTTTGTAGAATTTTTAGCTTAATTAGGTTATATTTAATATTAGAAATAATTCAGAATTGTCACTGATAACACAAAATACATAAATCAAAACTTACTTAAAATCTTAAATGTTATCATCCATATGTCAGTCAGCTGATAAACATGAGTGTGTTAGTTGGATTGTCAAGAAGCATTTACAATGTATATCATTTACTGTGCTAATCTTACAAGCCAGAGATATAAGTTCAATCTTTATCATGTGCACTAACCTTTTTACCAGAAATTATTGATTTTAACAGCATCTAGCATTATTTAATGCCTAGAGGTTAGGGAATTGCATTCTTTGTATATTTACATTTTCTGTGTAGTTGTTTCTTAAGAGGTTTTTTTTTGTTTTTTTGGGGAGGGTTTCATATAGTCCTATTGAATATAAATAATTTTTTTTATTTTTACCCATCAATGGGACCCTCAAAGGTACAACCACTCCAGGTCAGAATGGAGCTGGGAGTAATGGCAATGAAGGGGTATTCGACCTTCCTCAGAGCTCCAGAACTGAAGCCTCACCATTAGATGAAGTTTAGTGTCATACCCAGAACACCCTTCAAGGGTTGGTCTAACCTTTCTACTGGGGATACATTCAGCATATTCTAAACCCTGCCAATAAGGTGATTTATACCAGAATTGGTCTAGTTCAACAGATACCTTGTACCAGGGTCAGCCTTGTTCAGACATATTTTGATCAATTTTTATATTGAGAAACAAAAAGATAAAATACTGAAAGGATTTTAAGAAGCAAATGGATGACCCGATGGAATATTTCTTTGATATTTAAGAAATATTTTTATTCATTTCAATTTGTCAAAAACTGAAACTGAAGCTTAGAACTAAGATTTTTTTAATTCTAAATCAATGATCAAAATTGATAACCAGCTTTGACATTAAAGCCTTGATAGGATGTTCATTTTAGTATATCAAAGTCTATACAAGGGGAAGACCTAAAATACACAGAGAAAATTTTAGATGCATGGAAAACACTTTAAATCCATGGAAAGGACTTCAGACGGAGGAAAAAGACCATAGATATTCAGCTATTTGAAAAAACAGTTAATTTATAATACCATGTTTAAATCATTTAAACATAAATTAGGAAAATTATATTTATATTATATTATATATAAAAATATGAAAAAAATGCTTATAAACAGATAGATATATATGAAGAGACTGAGATAGAATTTTTCACTCTGGGATATTGTATATTTAATTAGCATATAAAGGCTGGTAGACTGATTTTCAAATTTATCAAGGTAGTGGTTTTACTTGCCTGCCTCTCTTGTAAAATCAGCTTTATTTTTTATCAATAAGCACTGAAAAATTCAGTGGTAATATCAAAGAAGCAACCTACTAGATCATTACACATGACCATATTTAGATCGCTAGACAGCTAAGATCAGCCTGAGACAGGTAAATAAGATACATACAGGAAGAAGCCACACTCAGAGAGCCAGATGCACCAGACTACATGTGGTCAACCAAATACATAGGAGGACCCTCAGTTGAATAAATACAGAAAACAACATATGGTCAACTAAATACATAGGAAAACACTCAGCCAGCCAAACAAGATGACACTGGGACATCGAAATGCATAAGCCACTCAGACAGTCAAATGCACATGACCACATGTAGAGAACTGAATACAAAGAAGTACACTTGAATTACTAGATACACAGGACTAAACTAAGTTACATACAGCCACACTCAGACTGTTAGAAACATCTATAGCAAAACAAATACATACACAAATAGATTAATTGGTAAACAAATATAGATAAGATGTTGAAGAATGAACAATATATATACAGATATTTAGTTGATACATTAATAGATGAAACATATAATATATACTTAATAAGCACAAAGATTGATGGAAATATTTTTTGATAAATTGATTTAACTGAAACAGAACTTCATGTGGTGCAATGGTTATCATCATAAGAAAGGGACACAGCAAACCAAGTTCAAGTTCTGGATGAGGCTGTTTGGGTTTGACTTTGCACTAACACTCTTGAGAAAGACATAAATCAATATCCTCTTCTACTAATTATGGGTTAATAGTAACGAAGACTAGGCTCTTTAGTTTTGATATGGTAACCAATCTAGAAGAATGAAACCTATAAATTCAAATCAGCTATACTTCAGCTAAAAATTGAATGTGTAGAGGAATTGGGTAAATACATACGTGAAACTACCCCCCACCGCTTTTTTTTTTTCAATGTTTGTTAATAAAAAATATAAACGATTCATGAGGTCACCCTAATGATTTTATAAGACAATCTACCAATGAGCAATCATAATTTGAAATTTTAGATTTTGTATTTTCATTTTTAGATATGTTATTATTCCACAATGTTTCTTAAAAATAAAAATGAAGATACTGTTCGAAAATGACGAGAGAAGAGACCAGTTTAAAGGTAGCAAAATAACACAATATTAACAAATGACTGATTAATTGATTTTAACAGCATGTTAACCCATCTAGGATTATTTTATGCCTATAGGTTAGGAAAGCACAGTCACTGTACTTTGATATTTACATTTTTTGTGTAATTGTTTCTTAAGAGGTTTTTATTTTATTTTATTTTTTTTCACAGTCCTATCAAGTATGGGATCATGGTGGACTGGCAAGTAATGTCAATGAAGAGGTACTCCACATTTCATAGATCTCCAGAACTGGGGTTTCATTGCCATTGGTTGCAGTTTAGTGGCCGGGGATATAATCAGCATATTCTAAGCTCTGTTGATAGGGCAAATTAGCAAATGAAGATTAAAAGACAAAAGGATGAAAAAAAAAAAAAAGAGAAGAAAAAGGAGGCCACAAGTTTCCTGGAAAAAAAAAGAAAAACAAAAAGAAGACTTACCACCAGAGGGTAACAGCAGGGTGAAGTTAAGCACAAAGTTGTTGGTGTTGTGGTAATCATTTGGACATGATCTTTGCTCATCATGGATGGTGAGTCCAGCAATTTGAGGCCGAGCGGAAGAATCCGTGGACTGCAAGTTGTTGCCACTACTACTGCTGCTTGGAGACGTGACATCGGAAACGGTAGGGCTCACTGATTCGGGAATATTTAGCATTGAGAAACTCGAGTAACTGCTTCTGTTCCGACTCTTCTCAAGCTCTTTCTTCACATCTTGACAACCTGAATAAATGGACAACAAAAAAGTATGAATTAATAAAAGAGAAAAGAAAATTAGCCAAATTTACACCCCTACTATATATATATATATATATTAGTCAGTGATGTTCTGCAACTTTCATATGTACATGCATAGAGTTGGTGCTGATAATGTCTGTGCTTCACAGCTTCTCAACATGTGGTGCATTGCCACTATTCATACAGATTTGATATGCATATTTATGTCCAGTAAGAATCAACTGATGCATGAAAGAACATCTAGAAAAATAAGCTATTCATTTTTAAAAGTTTATTTTTGTACAGAACAAATTCATATCAGCAGTTCACTGGTAGGCAGAAAGGAAAATTTAAGTGTAAAATGGAAACTATAATGAAATGTGTCTGGTTAATGTTTTAAAAATAGGCTAATATGATAGAGACTAACTTATATCTTAGCTATGTCACTAATACTAAGGTAAGAAATCAATGATCATATGAAATGAACAAGCTACATAGTTAGGAGTAGGTTCTTGGGGGCTCCACAGGTAGATTATATTCGTTGAATTAGTTTCTCTAATCATACCAAGCAGGATGTTCTTTTTAAATAAAACTTCCTTCGAGACCATACCCTGTTGCCATGAAGTTGAAGGTCAAGATCAATCCTATATGAGGAGTCCTCGTAGTGTAGCGGCTAACATGCTGAACTGCAATACTGTAGTAAGCAAGTTCAAACTCCAGTCACACAATTACATTCACTTTTGGACTAATGCCCTTGGAAAGTATGAACTCCCTTATCCCTCTAGTCATGGGTTAAATAGTATCACTACTGTTCTTCTACAAGGATAGTTTTGGCATTAAGTAACCCACAAATGTTAATATGCCATTAAACAAAGAAACCAAACCATCAATCCTATTTATAGAACATATAATGAGAGGCATACTTAGCATAATGGGAAATGGAATCAGTGACCAAAGTTCAAATCTTGGATAAGACTGTTTACATTTCCCTTCATGCTAATGCCCTTAAGGCATGAATCAATCTCTTCTCCTGCTAGCTATGAGTAAATAGTAGAACAGAATAGGTTCTATAGCCTTAGTAAGGAAAAATCTGAATTCAAGCTAGAGTATTCCACTTTTTAAAAAATTTGACCTTGTGTCACATCCTACCTGTGGCAGAAGGGTTGGATAAATATGTATATTGTAATTAACTGGAAATTTTTTAAAAATAAGGGTAAGTACTCTGTGATTAATATTTAGACATTTAGGCAAAAGAATTCTTTTTTTTTTTTTTTTTGGTAAGATAACACTCCCCTTAAAATGCTTGAATTTTGTTTTCCATTTTTATGTCAAATGAAGACATTACTTCTCATAGCTATTTCCTTTGAGAAATTATAATGATGAAGATGAGTGCAGATATAAACCCCACTATTAAACTACAAATCAGAGGAGAAATTACTTTATTCTCTAAGAGTATTTTAACATTATTATGCTAATAAACTCATGTTATCAAGTGCTATTTTTTGCTGTGTTATTGGAACATTCAAACACACAAAAATCATTATTTGCCCAGGAGATTTTTTTATTAGCATTTTTTACTCCAATTTTTATAGAACTCATTTATTTATGTAACCTTTGATACCATGCTTATGATTTGTAAAACAAAAACAACAAAATTTCTATTCACTCTAATGATTATACACATTGTCATATGACAAATACAAAAAAGTTTATACAGGAAGTAAACTGATACAAAAATTACCACAGCACACTGTGGGAACATATATAGCAAATATCATATGACTTAAATGAAAGTTATCAGCCAATCAACAGGGTCTTAAAATACACTGAATGTATCCCTGCAGAGGAGTAAAACTGTGTATGACATTAAACTGCATCTGATAGCAAGGCTTCAGTATTGGAGCTAGGGTGGGGTCAAATTAGCCCCTCATTGCCATTACAAATAGGTCCACTCTAACCCAGAGTTGTCCCTATTAAGGTCCTAGCTATGGTTTAGTTGGTTTGGTTTCTTTGTTTAATGGTTTATATATATATATGGGGTATTTAATGCCAAAGCTACCCTTGTAGAAAGATAATAGTGGTACTATTCAACTTATAGCTTGGGGTGGGGATAAGGGGGTTCATACCTTTCCTCAGGGTATTAGTCCAAAAGAGAATATAATAGCATGATCGGAGTTTGAACTCTGTTACTTTAAGGCAGCAGTACAGTACTTTAGCCATTATGCCATAGGGTCCTCTCATCTATCGATAGGTCAAATAGATCTGTTTAAAATTATTCAATCTGTGTACAAAAAAAAAAAAAAAAAAAAACGCTTAAGAAACAACTACACAAAAAATGTAAATAGTAATGTACAATGAACATGATTCCCTAACCTCTAAGCATAAAATAATCCTAGATGGTTGGCATGCTGTTAAAATCAATCATTAAATGAAAGTTAACTATTTAATTCTTGCTGATTATCTACTTAAAAACTAATGTAAAATATTAGCTTTAGAGATGTAACTAGAAGGTATATTTTATCATCTTCTTTTTACACAAAAGAATTTCTAATAGCCCACTTTTCATGAGAGTATGTCTTAGTGCAAATAGATAAAAATTGTTCACTGGGCTGTGAATCACCATGAAAATCACCATGGTAATATTAGCACTTAGAAGCGGAATTTGATGACTTAACCAACAAGCTTTGAAACTCAATCTATGTTATGCATTGAAAATCAAGAAGAAATCATCAGTGGTCAGGAATTACTGATAGACTAAGGTTATTATATGTATAATGTAAATATATTAATCATGATTTTACAATAAAAATGAATTGAAAATTTGGAAAAAAGGGATTTTTGATGGTCCAAAATTGATGCAAGCAACATTAAGAAAATAGAGGTAATATGTAACGTAAATGTATTATCAAATGATTCTATTATAGAAATCTATTGAAAATTTTCGAAAAGGGGATTATCAGTGGTCTTTAAAATAAGTAAATTGTAATATAAAGATTAGAAATTACTAAAATATTTAGCAATTATCTTTGTATAAGTCTTCATTCATTTTTAAAAACATGGGAATATTATGAGCAAAGACAGGATTTGAACCAACAACGGGTGATAACAAACCTGCAAGATAGAGGAAATGGTATAGAATTTAAGCTATTATTATTATTATTATTAGCACTGAAAACGCAAATCACATTTTCAGTTCATACAGTTTTTTGGTTTGTAAGTAAAAATAGACAACACAGATGTTTAAGAAAACAAAAAAAAGGGTAGATAATGTGTAGGAAGAGGAAAACATTACAGAATTATCAGATTGTAACTATAAACAAATATAGAATAGAAAAAAAAAGAGGAAAAATACAGAAAAGGAATCATTCAAAAGAGACAATTGTAATGTGAAAGTCGGTTTAATGAATGGTAGACATTAATCCCTGTTCATTTTCATAAACAATTCTGGTCGATAACAACTCATTGTCTAATAACAGAGTTATAAATAAAAAAATTCTTTTAACCCTTTCACAGGCAAAACAACCGTTTTGTTGCCAACACTGCACATGCAAAGCAATGTTTTTGTTTTTCCAGTAACTCAATATAAGGCATTTTCCTTTTGACTGTTTGTTGACAAATTCAATGTTTATGTATAGCAACATTGCTAGCCCCCCCTCACTGTGGTGTAGGATTGTGTAAAGGTTGTTTTCATGCAATTTTACTATGACACACAATTGTTGATCAAATTATCATGTTTTGATATATTATTAATATGGGTTCTTCAGCCTTGGTGAGAATACTAGTCTAGGAAAAGGAAAACTCTGAATTCAAACCTGTTAAACTCTGCTTAAAAATTGACCTTATGCCATATCTTGCCCGAGTGGAGGGGCTGGTAAATATGGATATATCATTAATTGACTAATTTGCCTGGTCTACAAGGATTAAATAAATTATCTGTCTGCAAAAGGGTTACTTCATGAATTATTTTGCCACATTTATTTTTTGATTGTGTTTCTTTCATTTACAATGACACAAATGCAACTGAATATTACTCAACAGAAATTGAACTTTCACTTCAAAAACTTTATTATATTCAAAAACATAATACATAAGATTTTGACCTTTGATTAACAAAAGAAAGGAAAGAAAGCAAATTCAGAAATATTTCAAGAAAAAATTGAGCTAAAGTAATATTTAATAGTTGATGACATAAAATTAATTTTCACTAAAGATTTAAGGAAATAACTAAAGTGATGGCAATATATAAGATCTTACAATAAGCTATGTCAATTTTTCAGACAAATACTAGGGTGAATCAAAAGCTTTGCAGTTGAACATAAAATGTAGTTTAATTTGGTAACTTAGGCTTTATAAGTTCAATCTGGGCCATAATGCCATGGAAGCAACAAAAATATTTGTTGTACAAAAGGTGAAGATGCAGTTGATCACCAATACAGTAAGATGGTTCAAGAAATTTTGCTTGGGTTGCAAGAACCTCAACAATCAGGCAAGGTCAAGTCGGGCTAAAAGCATGGGTTCCAAGGCTGTGCTCCAAGAGGCAAATCCAGCAAATAGCATTTGGAGAGTATCAGGCAAACTTGGTATCTCAGTCCAGTGTGGTTCATCTCACCTTCACAACCTCAGAAAAAGCACCCAGAACTACTGAATTGTGTTTCACATTACTAAAATATTACAAATTTTTTTCATTCATCTTAGAATATCATTCTTTTTCTATTATAAGAATTCATTAAATGATTCTTTTTCTATGTTTAAAACATTACAGACATCAAAAAATCTACAAAAGAATCAAAAGTTACATGACTACAAATTTAATCTTCTGACTAATGATATAATGAGTGCAAAAGGAATTCTATAAGAAATAGTTATTTATATCCATATATAAAATATAGTACTTTTAGAAACACTTTTTTAAAAAATTTGATCTTGCATATTTGAAGAAATTAGGATGAATCTGAGAAATCCTCCAAAAATTACTCTCTAAATGTGAGACATCCTCCAAAAATAATTCTCTAAATCTGAGATATCCTCCAAGAAATCTCTAAATCTAAAAGATAATCTCCAAAAATGATCACTTTCCATACAGTTTTTCCATAACTCTCTTTAATTTTGAGAATATACAGAGGAAAAATTAAAATTTTTTAAAGAAATTGCCAAATTCTGTTTTACACTGCCAAATATCTAAATCTACAGCAATCTACTAAATTGGCAACATTTTTCTTTAATTTTGAATTCAGTGAAAAATTGATTTCTTTTGGAAAATTTACTAAATTTGGAATTGCACATGTACCAATCTTTGATTAAATCTAAAGTGCTATATTCCATAGTTTTATTATATCAAAATTTATATTTGTTAATAAGAATATTTTTTGTTTGTATTCATTAAGGTTTTGGGATAGACAATATTTGTTATGTGTGTGTATTTTGTTGCCCACTGATTTTACAGCTACTCCACCACTCTTTTGGTAAATTCTTGTCATTTCTTTACTAAAAAAACTATGTATTCAAGATTGTAAAGAAAAAAATTGCCATGTATGAAAAAGTCTTACCTCTTTGCAGAGGGGGATACAGCCAACATATACAGTCAGCCCCACTGACAGGGTTTTGTTTAACAAAGTGACATGATGTACTAAGATATGAGACCCATTGGTTTGCAGAAGCTAAAATCAAACCTATAATGTATTCTTTACTCTGATGCTGAAAAATGAAGAGAGAGTAAGGGATGAGTTACAGGTTTGATCTGAGCTTCTGTAAACCAATGGCTCTTATACCTTAGTAGGTAAAGCAGGTGGTTCAATTAACCTAGTTTACTCAAGGTAAAATGCTATGCGAGTCTAACAGTTGTTTCCAATACATGTTGTTCTTTACTGACATAGAAAAAATTACCCGAGTGAGTTATGATTAAAAAACTAAGTAAAAATTAAAAGTTGAAAGAAAATATGAATCAAAATTAAGTTTTTATTTTTACTAGTTAAAAAAAAAAAATGGGCAAATCTTTTTCTCTGTTTGAAATGAGAAATAAAGAATAAAACAGTTCATATTTAAAATGTAACTAGGGTAAGTCAAGTTTTGTAATATTTTGGGATGCACAAGGTTTGCAGTGTGTATATCATTTGATCAAAGCAGTTCAAGATGTGATAGGTACCCACTGTGATTGGTAGTATCATGGCAGTTAGTTTACTGATACATAGAATATTGCTTCACTCAATGTGTGATTTGAAAGCTGCACAGATGAACATGTAACATAATCTAATTTGGGAACTTATGCTTTATGAGTTCAAACTGGGCCTTAACACTGAAAAGGCAACCAAAAACATTTGTTGTACGAAAGGTAAAGATGTAGTTGTGCACATTACAGTAACCAGATAAATCAAGAAATTTTACTTGGGTTGCAAGAACTTCAATGATCAGATGAGGTCAGGTAGGACTAAAAGTGTGAATTCCAAGGCTGTGCTTCAAGTTATAGAGACAAATCTAGTAAGTACCATGTGGAGAGTATCAGGCTAGCTTGGTATCTCACAGTTCAGTGTGGTTCATCATCATGATCATGACCTTGACAAAAGCTTCTGCTTTTTTCAACTACCAAAATATTGCAAAACTTTTGACCTAGTAATACCTGATAGGTTAGGTTTAGTTTGGTTTAATGGCATATCAACTATTGCAGGTTATTTAATGCCAAATCCATTTTATACATAAAAACAGTTATATTTTAAACAATTCAGTTTAGCATAAGTACAGTTTAATTGTCAAACACTTCTATTTGACCCATAGATAGGACCCTATCAAGTGCTACTATTCCGAGCCAGAGTGAACCTGGGAGCAATGGCAATAAAAGGGTATGCCACATTCCCCAAAGCTCCAGCATTACTGGAACATCACAATCAGATTGTTTAGTGTCATATCCAGGACACTCATTAGGAAAGTCTTACTGTCTGCAGAGATACAGTTGGTATATTGTGTAACTCCAGTCAACGGGACCAAGTAATACCCAAGAGAGAATGATTTCCTCTTTTTTTTTTTTTTTAACTGTAGATTATGCAGACATAATAAAAAGCAATTTAATATATGATGGATTAAGAAATTTTCAAGTACATTCCCATTCTCTTTAGTTACATATTTGTCTTTTTAAATTCTAATAAGCTTTTGTTTATTATTGATTTTAAATTCTTATAAGTTTTTGTTTTATTAGAAGAAAAGTACAACATGTTGACCAAAAGAGACCAAAAATAGTGCAAGGTAAAGATATTTCACATACCCAAACATCTGGCTCTTTTTAAATTACTTAAGAATAAATGTGTGTGTGTATATATATATATATATATATATATAAATAAAATCTGGTTTCAAATGAGATCACTGCTCCCTAGTGGTCAGTCTAGTACTGATGAAATCAACAATATTTCAAGGATTTTTTTATCCGATTTATTTTTGTGACAAATGCATTGTTATAAAGTTTGGACAAAACAAAATTATTTTTAAAACTTTGGTGACATAATCAGAATAAAGTTAAAATATGAAAGCAAAAATGTATATCAAAACTATAAAAAGAAATTTAAAAAGATCTACTTCAGTAATCTTCAACCTTCTTCAATTCAAGATATTAAATAGTCGACTTTTGTTAGATGGGAGTGTTTTATTAATTTTATATGCTATAGTTTTTTTATGGTCTCAAAGTCAGGGTGTTTCATCACATCTAAAAATAAAATTACAATTACCTACAAAAAAAAACCTCCTCAAAGGACAAAACTTTCTTATCATCCATGAAATTTGGAACTAATATTTTGTTTCAGCAGTTGGAGAAGTAGTAAAATATCTTAGGTCTGTTCTTTTTGAATATCAGATTCCTACTCTCCAGGCAAGGGATAGCTGGTTCTGGACCTACTAGATTTTGGCAGTAAAATAGGGAAAAGTTATTCAAGGAAATGATGGCATACTTGAGTTTCTTACAAGGAAAGGGTAATTTTATTTTTAGATGAGATGAAATACTCTAAATTAGAGATTGTTATACAGTTCAATTTTTTACAATCTCTGACCTTCTTCAAGTGCTATGTTCCATTAAGTAAATTACACATTACAGAACGTCCAAAGAAGGCTACAGTGTACATGACTGAAAGGCAAAAAAATTTTTTTTTTAAATCAAAATTGTCCGACTATACCACATAAAATGAGATTTTATCATAAGAGAAAAGTGTGATTATATTCAAAAGTTCAAATGGAGGCACATGGTTATCATATTAGGAAATGGACAAGTTGACCAGAGTTCAAATCCTGGACAAAGCTGTTTGCGTTTAACTTAGTGCTAATGCTCTTAGAAAAGGCACAAATTCAGCTCTTCTCCGCACTATGGGTAAATAGTAGGTAGAGCAGACTGGATTCCTTAGTTTTGGTATGGCAACCAGTGTAGAAGGTAAACTAAATTCAAACTAGCACTATTTTGCTTAAAATTGACTTTATATCATATCATCCCTGTAGTGGAGGGTTTGGGTAAATATATATTTGAAAGTTCAATGACTAAAACTTTAATCATTATCTTTATTTTTAACAATGTTGATCATGGATTTCAAAAGAATTATTTAAAAGCTTTATGTTTAAATTTGTGCAAACCTACACAACACACCTGCAGACTCTTTAGATACACTTGATAAAAATTGCTAAGTTAGAGTAAGAAATTTTTTTTTTTTTTTAAACTCCAGAATTTGAAAAGAAATAATAAAATAAAATATGCCAAAGGAACATACTAACTAAATTTCTGAATATTGTCCCTCTTCAAAAAAAAAAATAAATAAATAAATAAAATAACATAAAAAGGAAAAGAAAGAAAAATAGAGTGAAGCATTCTTTTTATGTTGTTTTTCTTTCAGCAACCATGAACATAATCACCCAAATAATTATAGAAACTTATCTAAACACCATTGCTTTTCTCAAAAATGGAAGATTATTTTTAGTTAAGAAATGACTAAAACTATTATCTCAATAGAAAGAGATGGCAGTGGGGGGACTGTAAGTGATGGAGCCTCCTCTGTTGTAATTGCAAGAAGCCATTACAATCTCATCTCAAAATTGTTTCTATTTTGATAGATGCCCTGCCAATGCTATTATGGGTCAATTGCAAACATATGACAAAACTAAATGTGGATTATTTACCTTTCATGTGACATTAAATTTAGAGCCAAGACATATCACTGACATAGTACTTGTCAAAAATTGGAATATTTTTTGTGTGGATTTGATCACGGCACCCTTCTGTCTCTGAGTGTACATAATTAGGTGCAATAATGCATGCGCAGGTAAGAGCAAACATTACTATATTGATAAGTATACATATAGGCATAGTATGTATGTATGTGCATGTGGAGGTTATGTGTGGACATAGGTAGCACATATATGTATAGACATGGATGAGTGTGTATAGTAGTATCAAAAGGATAACTCAATGAGTTATGAATGTTGGCAGATTTTAATAGATGATAAAATAGAAAGAACAATTTGTTTTTAATGTTTCTTGTAAACAGAAGTCTTTGGCACTAATATGGTCATAGGTCAGTAGACAAAGGTATCATATTTTAACTTACTTAAGTTCTGAGATGTTCATGTAAGGGCGTGGGGCCTGGAAGCCCATACTCCATATATTCGAGGAAGCTATTAGGAGATAGGACCATCCACTGTGGTCGATCACAAGAGGAATATAGACAGCAGAGTTAGGAATTGGTTTCTAGACAAAGAATGGGATAAGGAACAGATCAAGTCTTCATCTGCCATCAATATTGCGATTATGAGAGATCAGTGCCCAAGTTCATATTGCAAAATCTCATATACCTTCTGCCAACAGGATCAACTGAAAGAGTAAAGAAACAGCAAGTCTATTCTTGGAATTCATTTTTGCATTTTTTTTTTCTTTGGCTTGTGCCATCTCAGCAGCTGACTAATCTTATCTTAAAAGAAACTATACAACGTGGGGTTTAGTCGTTTTGCAGGCGAAACTGTGTGAGCTGCAATGAATAAGTGCCACAGCAATTCTGTGTGTTCAGCCTAGAATTAAAATGTTGCTCACTACCCTGCATCTACAGCAATAACATAGCTATACATCGCATGAAGGCATATGTAGTATAACAGTTATCATTATAGAAAATAGAATCAGTTACCAGAGTTCAAATCCTTAATTAGTTTTTGTATTTCATTTCATGCTAATGCCCTTTAGAAAGAAATGAATCCATCTATTCTTTCTCCAGCTATAGTAAAATAACAGGACAGACTGAGTTCTTTAGCCTTGATAGTCTCAAAGAAATAGAAGTTTGAACTTAAACCAGCTTTACTCCACTTAAAAATTGACCTTGAGTTATATCCTGCATAAATACATACATGGTCTTTCGGCCAGGACCCAAGTGGTGTATCAGTTCCCCTTCAGCCATGTTTTCATCTTCTAGAAGATGCAGGGAAAAAAAAAAAAAAAAAAAAAAAAAAAGACAGGACTGGTTCAGTAGATTCCAGCCCCACATCTTCCTATTGCACTATAAAGGAAGGATTAGAATAGTCTGAAGCCTTTGTGACACAGGTGGCAAAGATTGGATAATTTTTTGGCCTGGCCCACACACACGTATATAGAGGAATAGTGATTTGGTAAATATAATTTTTTGTGTGAAATAAAAGCAAGAATAATCATGTTTGATTAAGAATAACATTGTATTGTCTGAGCAAACTCGATAAAACGAAAAGTCTATGAAGTGTCCTTATATGGGTTAAAAAGTCTTTAGTATATGTTGGCAATTTTAGTCGAGGGTGACCCAAAGGCTCCCTTTTCAATAGCTACAACACTGAGGTGCAGGGGAGGGTGCTACGTCTTTCCCTGGATTGCTCCACTTTACCCTTGATACGTACCTTATAATGCTGAGTGTTAAGCAAGTAGGTATTAAGTACCATTTTAAAAGTTTTTGGTATGACCCGACCTGGGATTGAACCTGGGTCTCCCAGACCATTGGCGAACATTCTACCCACTGGGAAAAAATAGAAGTTTTGGGGAAAGACTGACATATTTAAGAAGTGTATTATTGTACTGCATTGTGCTCAATACAACACAAGGTCTGTTGGAAGAAAAAATGCTCCCTGTCCGAGAGAAGAAACTGATCTGTAGTCAAGGCATGCTGTAAGAAACAAGAGTTTTAGACTTTTATACATCTTTGTTATATACCGATTTGATGATGCCACCAAGTGGTCACCAATAGAAACTTTGTCAGAAAAGGGAAGTAATCCTATTCATGTAACAGACTCAATATCAATCCAGCCTTGAGTCATATCTGCCTTTGAACAGAGCCAAATAAATAATAAGCTCATAGTGAAATATCTGTGTCTAGGATCAGAGTGTAGTTCACTGTAAAAATTGTTACAAATTGACTATTGAATTAATCCTTAATGAGCTGAACCCATGGAAATTCCCAGGCATAATTAGAAACAACCATGAAGGATTAAATATAAATATATTTTCAATTCTTTATTTATGAGTTATGTGTGTGTGTGTGATATTCACAAAAATATAATCAAATCAACTGAATTAAATGAAATTACTTAAAAAGAATATTTTACTCATTTATGATAAGTAATATTTTATGTAAAAGTAATAATTACTATTTTAATTCAATGGCTTTGTTCATTATTTATTTTAACATTAACAGTTATTGCTGTAGGAAATGGAATTGTTGAGTCAAATTTAAATCCTGGGTGAGGCTGTTTGCATTTCATTTCACATTAATGACTTTAGAAAATGCATGAATCCCTCTCTTCTTCCTACCTACCAGCTGTAAGTAAATAATAGGGCAGACTGGGTTCTTTAGCCTTGATACAGCAACCACTCGAGGAGAAGGAAAACTTTGAATTCAAATTCATTTTATTTTGCATAAAATTGATCTTGTGTCACAAACTGTCTATGGTGGAGAGGTTGAATAAAGAGGTACTTCAAAATTATGCACAGTATTATAAAGAGTGGGTTATTGGTCTGCCATCCTTCTTTTTTTTTTTTTCTCTGTTATGGATATATAAATATCATTCTCTCCTTTCCTTGTGATGCATACTTTACACTTATAGATAGGTAGACCTAATCAAGCCGAAACACTATTGCATAGTTTGGAACGAGCCGCCATAGGCATTGGCCTCTATGTCAATGCACACAAAACTGAATATATGTGTTATAACCAAACAGGCAACATTTCCACACTAGACGGAACCTCTCTGAAACTAGTAGACAAATTCACCTACCTAGGAAGCAGCGTCTCATCAACCGAAAAAGACATTGACAAACGGCTAACGAAGGCATGGACAGCTATCGATAGGCTCTCGATCATATGGAAATTAGACCTGACCGATAAAATGAAACACAGTTTCTTCCAGGCAGTGGTCATATCGATACTGCTATATAGACGCACTACTTGGATGCTAACTAAACAGCTGAAGAAGAAGCTAGACGGCAATTACACAAGAATATTGCGAGCAATATTGAACAAGTCCTGGCAGCAACACCCTACAAGACACCAACTATACGGCCACCTGCCTCCCATCATGAAAAATATACAAGTTAGACAAACCAGACATGCAGGACACTGCTGGAGATGCAAGGACGAACTCATAAGTGATGTACTCCTATGGACCCCTGCATATGGCCAAGCAAAAGCAGGATGACTAGCTCGAACATACATGCAGCAGCTATGTGAGGATACGGGATGTAGCCCTGAAGTCCTGCCAGAAGCGATGAATGATAGGGAGAAGTGGCGAGAGAAGTTCAGGGATATCCGTGCTAGTGGCACGACATGATAATGATGATGGTGTTAATATATAGAAGTATGCTAAATTGTCATTTTCACTGAAGTTGGCAGATTGTCTTTTTTTTTTAAATAAGAAATATGAACAAATAAAAAAGATGCCACAGATAATTATCACACTTCAGGTGGCAGGGAGTGATTACTAGAATCTTCTTTATTGCTTAGATTTGAATGTCTTGAGTAATCAATTTTGTATGTTTTTTTTTTTTTTTAAGATGACAGCAACAGGCACTTAATTTAATGTCTTTTTATGACAAGTAAAATCCAATAAACAAAAATTGCATTTTCTGTTCAAAGAGAGGCTGATGTATGTGCATTGATGATGTTAAGATGCACAGAAGAGAACTTGATTTAGGGCAAAGTTTATAAATATATTACATGTAAGATGATGGCAGCAGCAACAATAAAGAAAACCTTTAAATACTAAAGGATTAACAAAGATTTCCAAGCATAAAATCCTGATTAACCAAAGTTTGGTAAATTATTAAAATGATGTTCTAAAATTTATCATCATCATCACCACCTAGGCATAAATTCTCTTGAATTTTTCACACAATCTATCCTATTAGTCATCACTTTTGGCAACCCTCTAGATCGCATCCAGTGTTCATACAGAGCTGAAGAATGTAAGTTTTTGCTGGTTGGCCAACAATGATGTGTCAATGTTTAGGAATCCATAGAACTTCTCCAAAGAGCCACCCAGTCATACTGGGTAGGTCAAACTCAGAGACAATAAAACAAGTGGCCTCCATAATCATTCAGTCATCTTGCCTCAGCTTGTCATTAGATATCAGATTCTGAGGAAGCATGTAAGATTGGAAACCACAGGATGCAGCATTGTGGATGTGAAGGAAGGCAAATAAATCAGAGAAGTGGGTCAACAGCATACTCCACCCGATGCTGCTTAGAGGAGGAGCCTCATAGGTTAATGGCCAGGAAACTACTGCAACTTATTCATAAGGGTGGCATCTATTGATAAGAAGAATAGCCATTGAAAGATAACCATGACTCCTATTGTGGGCCCAATGTTAATGGGTTGATTGTCAGGTGGTGAGAAAAGCCAAGCAAAATGACAACCAAAGACTTTGTGGTATAACAGAGTGCTTCCTGGAAACAAGACCCTTGCAAGTTTATTATAGAGTTGATGTCATCAGAACTAAAAGCAAAATAGACATGAGATATATAAATAATGTCTACATCTAGTGTTATCCTTTGTCCCTAAGAGACATATGGGTTATAGTAAAGTGGAAGATATGTGAAGAGACAATTCACCAGTTCCTGCAGCTTGGGATATTGAGTAGTCTTCCACTAGATCAAAATTCTACTTATCAATTCATGGAAGTCACAAAGGATTGAATAAATAAGTGAGAAGAAGTTGTATCTT
>CAUZXS010004572.1:152500-164931 GCA_963585895.1 Sepioteuthis lessoniana | reverse complement strand
GCTCCCTTTTCAATAGCTACTTCACCGAGGTGTAGGGGAGGGCGCTGCTCCATTCCCTGGATTGCTCCACTTTACCCTTAATCCGTACCTTATAATACTGACTGTTAAGCAAGGCGGCACCAAGTGCCATTTTTTGAAACTTTCATATGACTTGACCTGGGATTGAACGCTGGTCTCCCCGGACCGTTGGCGAACACTCTACTCATTAGACAAATACGGTGCAAAAGACATAACACAGTATAAAACTCTCTCTTACTCCCCCCCTCTCTCTCTCTCTTTCTCTCTCTCTCTCTCTCTCTCTCTCTCGTCATAGGAAATTGACAAGATAACCCGAGCTCAGATTCAGGACTAGGCTGTTTGTATTTCACAAATGTGCTAATTCCTTTGTTTGATCTGAAGAAGTCCTGTTAGATTTTTTTACACCATTGATTTATCTTTTTTTAACAGGATGGAAATAAATTTATTATTTCAATGTGACCGATTGTTGGTTTTTTGAGGAAAAAAAATATATAGTACTGTACAAAACGCGTAGGATGACAAAATATGAGCTTGTCATCTTTGATAAATCAGTCTTGATTTTATATTAAGTCTTTCTTTCATATTTCTTCTCTTCAGTCAAGAGAGTGAGAGAGAAGAGAAAATGTACGAGCGCGTTCGTGAGAGAGACAGAGGACAGAGGCAGCGAGTGGGAGGCGATGAAGAGAAATAGATATGGTGTTACTTGAAAAAAGAATTCAAATAAAAAATTTTTCAAAATGTTTTATTCGAAACCTAGTCCGAAATTTTCTGATAAATTTGTACATAAAGCTTCAAATAATGGCATAAAAATAAACTGGTCTATTCCTCCGTACACACACACACACACACACAACACACCACACATATATATATATATATATATAATATAGTATATATATATATATATATTCATCTGTTCATATTTTTCATGGTCTCCATATAATAATGTATCTGTTTCTATACATCTCTCTCTCTCGCTCTCTCTTCTCTCTCTCTCTCTCTCTCTCCTCTCTCTCTCCTCTTTGTATATATATGTATGTATATATATAGTAGTCCTTTGTTGAGAGTGACCCGAAAGCTCCCTTTTCAATAGCTACTACACCGAGGGCGCTGCTCCATTTCCTGAATTGCTCCACTTTACCCTTGATCTGCACCTTTTAATGCTGAGTGCTAAGCAAGGCGGTATCAAATACCATTTTTTTGAGTCTTTGGTATGACTCGACCTTGGATTGAACCCATAAACTAACTCTATATCTATAGCCCGGGACATGAGCTTTCTAAATGCTACTCCACGGCCAGGCAACTATCTAACTCTTTATCATGTAATCTTTAAGGGAGCTCAATAGGTTGAAATTCTCGTTCTATATACTTTATTTAATAAGCATTACGCAGAATATGTATATAGTCATATCTTTTTATGGGACTAATCGACATAAACCAGTTTTTAGAGATCCAGTTTTTAGAGCTCCTAAGAATTTGGTATTAGCCCTCGATTGCCATTAGTTCCAGGTCTACTTTTAATCGGAATCCAACATGGATTAAATTGATCTTTTTGAGATCAAAATTATTTTAAATGAGACTCATACATTAGCTCTTAAAAAGAATATTGCGTGTAAATATTAAGTGTTCGCCTGTTTAAAACGATTCTGAAGACAGATTATTGTACCTTATATAATTAGAGACCATAATTGTTCATCCGACTTCGGCATAAAATAGCCGAATAAGGGTTGACATACCGTAAAACCAACCAACCAACCAACCAACTAACCTACCAATCATATCTATATATCCATCAATCTGAGTCAATATCTAGTTCATATTTGAGTCTAGATAGATAGATAGATCTGTCACGGTATATTTTTATATATCTTTGTATCTATCAGTCTAGAGAGTGAGAGAGAAAATGTATGAGCACGTTTGCAACAGAGACAGAGACTGAGACAGCGTGTGGGAGGCAAGGAAGAGAAATAGATACGGTGTTACTTGAAAAGAGAATTCAAATAAAATTTTTTCAAAATGTTTTATTCGAAACCTAGCTAATTCAGTCGAAATTTTCTTATGCATTTGTACATAAAGCTTCAAATAATTGCATAAAAATATACTGGGATTCATTAGGGTAGGTCACATGGAGAAATGGTTAGCAAGATAGATTAGCTGACCATTATAAGTGAATCTGAGACTCAGCGAGTTTCCCAATCTTCTGGCCCTGTACCTCAATTAAGCGCAGCTTAGTAAATAAATGCTGAGATCCGTTATTTAAAAAAATCATACTCATATGTTTAATGATATTCTTAATTTCCATTTAATAAAGAAATATGATTATTTTGCTTTTTGCAAGCTTTTACGTCAGTACAAGCTAGCGATCTTTACTAAAGCCCAAGTGACAACAAGTCTCTCCGATTCTTCAGGACTTTTCTCAGTATTACAGCTTACCTCAACAATACAGTATTACAGCTTACCTCAACAATCCTTTCACAGATTTCCAGCTCTCCCAGTCTTTTCCCCAGGTTCTTTGGGATTGTTCCAAGCGGTCCGATTATGATAGTTATTACTGTGACCTTCATATTCCATAGTGTTTTTTTGTGGGTGAGGTAGTAGCTCTCTTGCAAGATTCAGGAATTTATCCAGTTTATTTCACTCCGTGGTCTGCTGTAACAATGAAACCCACGAGATAACAAGTTCTTTCTTCTTGTCAACCATAATAAGCTTTGGTCTTCTAGTCGAGATTAGGAGTCAGTGTTACGTATTGACCCTTGACCGAGCCGTCAGTCAGAGATTCTCTGCACAGAACGCACCTGTGAAAATAAACGGAAGCTGTCACATGGTTAAACGGAAATGTGTGGGTGCTATGAAATGAGATATGCAGATGCCCACGTGAGATACGGATGTCCTCAGTCTTGAGTCAGTCTCAGCATGCGGCCAGAAGAGATTCGATCAGTCACAGAGGGCGCCCCGTTGGGGTAGCGTGACACAGAGCGGCTACGAAGAAGTGCTAAGAGGGGCTTTGAGGATGACAGAGCGTGATATGATCAAGAGAAAAATAAGTTATGGGTCAATATGTCAGTCTGTCTTCGTCTCCTTTTGTCCGTCTGTCAGTCTCTGTCTCTCACACACCTACAAAGATTTGACCCCTTTCGAGAATGAAGTTTGAGAGTTATATTTTTATAACCAAGTGTTGCGATTTCTTCCTTCTTCACGTTTATATAACATCCGTTTTTAATCTATAAATACCAGTGAATTTTGTATGTTTCATTTCTCAGAAAAAAATTCTGGCTTGTGCATATACCATTTTTTGGTACAGTCGTTAGCTGTATTCACTTATTGTGTGGTTGATTGTTTTATCTTTTCCCCTCCAATGTCCATTCTTGCAGTTCTCTTGAATCTTATCTCATCAAACTTTTGCGTTATTGATTCTTATGGCATCATTCTGAGCTGCTATCAACAGACATTCAGTTTCGCTCAATACGTTTATTCTACGAAGCCATTTCCCGATTATCTTGAGCGCAATTTCCTGTGGTGTAATGGTTATCGTCGTAGGAAATGGACACGGTGACACGAGTTCAAATCCTGGACGAGACTGATTGCGTTTCACATAGAACTAATACCCTTGGGAAAGGTATGAATCCAATTATTCTCTCTCCAGCTATGGGTAAATAGTAGGACAGGCTGATTTCTTCAGCCTTGTTGAGGCAACTAGTTTAGGAGAAGGAAAACTCTGAATTCAAACCTGTTAAACTCCGCTTAAAAAAATTGACATTGTGTCATATCCCGCCCGAGCGGAGGGGTTGGGTAAATATGATAAAGTTGTTTTTCTTCGATTTTTCTTCTGATTTCCATTTCCTTTAGATTTTTTTTTTCTAGTTTTTGTGGACCGTTCCAAGTGCACCAACTACAACTGGTATCACCGGCACCTTTATATTCCATAGTTTTGGGGTATCTTTTTCTTTTTTCTTTTTTTCATTTGCTTTTTTCAAGTTCTCAGGCAAGGTTCAAGTATTTGTGAAGTATCCCTTCATTACCATTGCTCATAGGTCGACTCTGACTCGGAGTGGTTGCACGTGATACGGTCCTATCTATGGGTCGAATAGAACTATTTGACATTTAAACTCTACTAACAAATGACTTATGCTAAACTGAATTGTTTGAAATAGAACTGTTTGTTCATTTAACTGTGTGTAAACAGATGACTGATGCTTAATTGAGTTGTTAGTAATACATAGAGATACTTGTAACCAATTTCCTCAATGCAAAAAAAGAAAAAAATGATTGATATTGAATAGATGTATTAGTGTTTACAATAACTGAAACAGTCAGTATAGAAACAATAGAGATAGTGTGCAAACAAATGAATAATGTTAAATTGTGACTGTTATGTAGCAATACTTGAAACCATGTAACTGTGTGCAAAAATGACTTCAGACTTAATTAAAAATGTTATCTACCAAATGAGCTTGCGCAGTCGGCTGGTGCTGTAGAATAAACCGACTCCATCCCTGCAGAGGGGTTAGATTTCCCCAATAAGTGTCCTGGGTATGAGACTAAACAATCTGACGGTGAGGTTCTAGTAATGCTGGAGCTTTGGGGAATGCAGAGTGCCCCTTCATTGCCATCACTCCCAGGTTCGCTCTGGTCAGGAGTGGTAGCACCAGAAAAGGCCCTATCTATTGGTTAAATAGAACTTAACTGTACTTATGCTAAGCTGACTTACTTGAAATAGGACTGTTTTGACATTTAAATTGCGTATTTATGCTAAACTGAATTGTTTGAAATGGGATTGTTTTTAACATTGAAACTGTACTTTTACTAAACTGAATTGTTTGAATTAGAACGGTTTGACTAAATTGAATAGCTTAAAAATTGAAATGTTTTTGACAATTAAACTGCGTATTTATGCCAAACTGAATTGTTTGAAATAGGAGTGTTCATGCATTTAAAAATAGATTTAGTATTAAATAACGTCCAAAGGTTGATATGCCATAAAACTCAAACAAACAAAAACAAAATGTACATAAAAATCATATATACATTTGATATATATGTATACACAGGATTTGGCATTAGATAACCTACAAGGATTGATATGCCATAAAAGAAAACAAAACCAAGTATTTTTTTTATCCTTTTGTTTTGTTTTATATTCATTTTGTGGCCTGCCGAAAAGGCAAAATCCACAAAGTGGAAAGTTCTTTTTTCCTTGTTAATCAACTCGAAGTGTGGTCTTCTGTCTAGGATAGAGAGATCTGTTTGTATCATGTCCTGGATCGAGTGATCTGTTTGTATCATGTCCGGGATTGAATGACCTGTTTGTATCTTGTCCGGGATCGAGTGATTTGTTTGTATCTTAAAGTCCCAGAGAATCTATGCGTCTCATTTTCTGGGACAGATTCTGGTTTGTGTATATACAATTTGTCAGCAAGGACCAACTTTAGTCTCTTGCACACTTCCTCGTGAACTTCACCACCCAATCAGTCTTGTATTCTTTTTGTGCCAGTTTTCTGCATTCGCTTATAATGTGATTAACAGTTTCATCTCTGTCGCCACATAACTTAGTATTTTTCTGTGTACGACCAATTCTTTTCTTGGTCGTGTCTACGTGATCACGTGCGCAATTTCTTCTGCTTGTTTCCGTACAGTTATTTTTCTTCCTGATTTTTTTTTGTTTTGTTTTCTAGATATTTTTAGTTGTTGTTTTTTTTTTCTGTTTGTACTTAACTTATTTCTGTTAATATTGCTGTTACTGGCTGCTGTGATCAGTCTTTCTTTGTTTTTTTTTTTGTATATTCTTCGAGATCTTGAATTGCTACATCTACACAATTCTCAATACTAGCGAGTCCTCTTTCTTTCATCTTTTCCTGACACATAGAGTCTGTCTGTGTCACCGACAAGTTTCACAGAATGTGAATCGTGAGTGTTTATTATCCCTATTATGTACTCATTGACTTTTTACACCCGACTGTCACGTGACTCTCGCTGGAGATAAAGGGTTAGCAATATTCCAAGATGTTTCAAAATAAAGAAAAAATGGCAATGATTGCATTGTGGCAATAAGGATTACAATGGTTGTCTTGCCATCAGCAAAGGTTAGCAAGCTAGTCCCGCAGACGATTGCTGCTTTAGTGAGTTTGATCCTCACTAGGTAATCCCAAAATGAAATCCCTGCACCAGGCTAAGCAAAACTTAATAATGGCATAGAATAGAAGAGTGAGTGGTGTTATGTTTTTTTCTTCAAATATAGATTTGATTTCTAACCTCAAAATTATAGTCGTATTTATATCGTCTCTTAACCTTGGAATTTTTTTTACTCATCTTTAAAATTCTTATTCACTTCTTTAAATTCTAAAAAGAAAAGAAAAAAAATCGTCATTATTTCTTGTTGAATTCTGTTTTAAAATGGCTGTCTCAATTTCACTTTTCAAATTCCTATGATATCCTTTGCTTGTGACCAGTTTTCAAAGTTTTAAGTCCTCTACTCAGAAATTGCTCAGTCGGCTAGAGTTGTAGAATACACTTACTGCACCCCTGCAAAAAGATAAGAGCCCCACCCTCAAACGAGTATCCTGCATATGGCACTAGATAATCTGATAGTAAGGTTCCACTAATGCTGGAGCTTTGGGGAATGCGGAGTACCCCTTCATTCCCATTACTCCCAGGTCCACTCTGACCCGGAGTGGTAGCACCTGATATGGTCCTATCTATGGGTCAAATAGAACTAAATTGCCTATTTATGCAAAACTGAATTGTCTGAAATAGAATTGTTTTTGATAATTGAAAGTGCACTTACACTAAACTGAATTGTTTGAAATAGAACTGATTATTAATATGAAAGTTGATTGGCGTTAAATAACTTACAAAGGTTGATATGCCAAAAAAAAAAAGCAACCAACCAACCATCTACTAAGAAACAAATCATGTCCTCTACCTACAAACGGTCAGGATATCCACTACTTACAAATAGTTTTCACATCCTCATTACTAAACTGAATTGCTTGAAATAGGACTGTTTTGTCATTTAAACTGCGTACTTATGCTAAACTAAATTGTTTGAAATAGAACTGTTTTTGACATTGAAATTCTACTAACGCTAAACTGAATTGTTTGAAATAAAACTGGTTTGACATTTAACTGTGTGTAAACAAAAAACTATACTTATACAAAACTGAATTGTTTGAAATAGAACTGTATATTTGTATAAAAATAGATTTGGCATTAAATAACCTACGACGGTTGATATGCCATAAAACCAAAACAAACAAAATGCACATTATTGTAACATTCAGTTTTCAAACGGTCTGCTTTTAAATATTTTTCAAATGTTCATGATATCCTCTACATACAAACAGTTTTCAAACGGTCAATATATATTATTGACCGTATATTCCCTATTTTCAAACATTTTTAGATCCTCCTTATATCCTCCACTTACAAACAGCTGATCGGCGAATGTCGTTTGTAAACTAGAAACACTCATATATTGTAATTTAAATTTTTTTTAAATTTAGATAAGTTAAAGCTTACACCATAATTTATACTCATAAATTCATATAAATAATATCTATATATTATTTATAATTGTAAACCTTTTGGGTTTTCGTGATAATAACGGTCCATGATTATACTGATGCTTCTATTTTGGAACGAGTCAAAAATTTCTAATAAGCATTTCATGGCTAATATCCGTTATATCGAGAATTTGGACGATCGAAAATGGTTACCAGTATAAAAGCAGACTCCTCATAGATCCTACTACTTACAAATAGTTTTCACATCCTCATTATATCCACTTCTTATATGTTTTAAATGCTTTTTATATCTTCAACTTTGAAGTACTTTTTATATCTTCAATTTTCAAGTACTTTTTATATCTTTTACTTATGACGGCTAGAAACGGCTTCATTCTCTGCGTTATAGCGTTTTAAATCTATTGCACTAGTATAAATCTTGTCTATGAGCCGTCTTTGCAGGGTCACGTTTAAATAAATGCAAATGTTATGATCTCTAGATATATCATACGTCATAAGCTCTAAAAAAGGAACCTTTTTTTTTCGGTTACATCTCATCGGAGAACACCGTGACAAAAACAAGCAATACAAAAGAATTGCTTGCATTTGTCGCGGTGTTCTCTGACAAGACGTCACCGAAAAAAAGGACCTCTCTATATATATATGCTCTATCTAGAGCTATTCTAAAATTTTGTACGTACCACAGAATGTATATTTACCTTAAGCGTCGGTGTAATGGTTAAAGATCTGGACTGCGGGTTTGATATTAGCGAGTTCGAACTCCAGTCGTGCAATTACGTTCTCTTTCGAACTTTTATCCTTGGGAAAAGTATGAACCTTCTAAGTATGGGTTAGATAGTACTACAATTTTTTCTTCTACAAAGATGGCTTTGGCATTAAATAACCCGTGATTGTTGATGTACCATTAAACAAAGAACTAATCTATTCTTATAAGTTCCCGTGGTGTACAGGACTGTGACATCGTAGTAAGTTAGATCGAATTCCAGTTGCGCAATTGTATTCACTTTCGGACTAGTACCCTTTCGAAAGATATGAACCCCTTCCTTATTCTTTGAGTTAATGGGTTGAATGGTACCACTACTTTTCTTCTACAAAGACGGCTTTGGCATTAAATAACCCACGAAGTTTGATATGCCATTAAACAAAGAAACCAAAACTGATCATATCTGGATTTCTGAGATAAGGAATTGTGATTATATACACCATTTATATGTTTCGAATTATTCTCTTCGTTCTTATTCTTATAACGTTTCGGATGTTACCTTCTTCAGTTGTCTTTTGTCATTGTGGGCGATTTTTAAGGAATTTTGAACCAAACCCTTTATGCAATCCATGGAGGCTAATTTAATTCTTCTTCGGATATATCGAATCAGGATAGAAGTTTTCTTAAAAAAAAAAAGATACTGTGTATGCTCTAGTAAATAAACGACCCCTGATTTTTATCTACAAAAAGGTGTTTTTATCAAATGTAATGAACGACACGTAACTTTCAGCTATGCTTGCCGACAAAAATATCTCTTCAACATCCAATTATGTAAAGAGAGATTATGCAAATACTTATTCATATTTACCCAACCCCTCCGCTCGGGCGGGATATGACACAAGGTCAATTTTTAAGCGGAGTTTAACAGGTTTGAATTCAGAGTTTTCCTTCTCCTAGACTAGTTGCCTCACCAAGGCTGAAGAACTCAGTCTACCCTACTATTTATCCATAGCTGGAGGGAGAATTATTGGATTCATACCTTTCCCAAAGGTATTAGTGCTATGTGAAATACAATCGGTCTCGTCCAGGATTTGAACTTGTGTCTATTTCCTACGACGATATCCATTACACCACGGGCACCTCCTATATGCAAACACTTATTTGTAGTTCCAAAACTATTGTAAGTAATGTTGATGACCATAGTCGAGGGTGACCCGAAGGCTCCCTTTTTGAAAGCTACTACACCGAGGTGTAGAGGAGGGCGCTTCTCCTTTCCCTAGGATTTCTCCACTTACCCTTGATCCGTACCTTATAATGTTGAGTGTTAATCAAGGAGGCATCATGTACCATGTTTCGAGTCTTTGGTATGACTCGACCTGAAATTGAACCCTGGTCTCCCCAGCCATTAGCGAACACTCTACTCGCTTATCAATGCAATAGCATGAATAAAATCTGTAATTACCCTGATGTAATTTATTGTGTTTTGGCCTAGTGGGTAGAAGGTTTGCCAATGGTCCGGGAGACCTGGGTTCAATCCTCGGTTGCGTCATACCAAAGACTTTATAAATGGTACTTGATACCTCCTTGCTTAACACTCAGCAATATAAGGTACGTATCAAGGGTAAAGTGGAGCAACCCAGGGAAAGGAGTAGCGCCCTCCCCTACACTTCGGTGTAGTAGCAATCGAAAAGGGAGCCTTCGGGTTTTTGATATTCAAACTGTATACTTACACTAAATTGAATTCTTTGAAATGGAACTGTTTTATGTATAAAAATAGATTTGGCATTAAATGGCTGATATGCCATAAAACCAGGTACGTATCAAGAGTAAAGTGGAGCAACCCAGGGAAAGGAGTAGCGCCCTCCCCAACACCTTGGTGTAGTAGCTATCGAAAAGGGAGGGAGCCTTCTGGTCACCCTTGACAATGGTCGCTAACTTACTTGGATATTCCAAACTTGCTAAAAACCGAACCACTGATACACAATAGCAATAATTAATAATGTCAAATGAAATACTATGTTACGTACAAACTTTACTGTCTTAACTAATTGCTTTGGTTTAGGTATATCGTATGCGGGGACATTTTTATCGAAGTTACTGCAAGGTTAGACCTAGAAACGAGGCAATGTTCGAGATTTTAAAAACATATCTCGTGTATTGAACGACCCCTTGTTTTTAGGTGAAAAATTGGTCTTAAAAGGTTATTCATTACACGAGTATATATAATATTTACTGGGTGAAATAAACGTATATTTATCATTAAGCGACGGTTTTATTGATATAGCTCGCTATATTAGTTTTTACAGTTTTTGTTCTTTTTTTTTTTTGCACTACATATATCTAATACATCGGAATGAACTTTATATCTCGGTCAACTTAGAGGTACATTCTTAATAGACATAATTAATTCATACATTCTGCCTTTAAAAAAATCAAATAAGTTTTTATTATTGATTTTCGTTATGGATCCTATATTCTTTATAAATCACTGATTGTTTTATTGATGACTTTAATAGTTAAGTAATTATTTAAATAAGGCTGTTTTCTATCCTGAAACTGATATCGACCTTGAACTTTTTAGATGACGCTTTGGGTCATTAAAAGAAACTTGATTGATTAATTGACTGACTGATTGATTTTTATGGCATGTCAACCTGTCCAGAATTATTTTATGCTTAGAGGTTAAGAAATCACGTTCATTGTATGTTCATATTTACATTTTTTTGTATAGTTCTTTCTTAAAAGTTTTTTTTTTTTTTTTGCATACGGTCCGATCAAATAAGAATAATTTTCACATAGATCCATTGATGGGATGCAAACAGGTACTTCCACTCTGGTTTAGAGTGGAGCTGGGAATAATGGCACTGAAGGAGATCCCCAGATCTGCCGAAATAGAACTTCACAATTACATATAGTTTAGTGCGGCACCGGTGGGGGAGGTTACCCCTCCACTGGGGATATAGTCAGCCTATTCTAAGCCCCATCGGACAGAGTGAACGAACTGATTTGATCTTTATTGATCGATTTTGAAAATATAACAAATCTAAATACATATTTTGAAGTATTGATGAAAAAATAATAATCTGTTAATTGATTTATTTTAGTTAACCATGGATCTATTTTTTCACACTATTTATTAAGTTTATTTTTAATTGTAAATATCTTTTTAATTATAAAGATTTCTTAATAATAAACATTTCGAATTGTTAGCATTTTTCTATTAAACATTTTTGTATAGTTAACATATTTTTAAAAACAAACACTTTTGGATGGTAAACATTTTAATAATATACATTTTTAATAGTAAAAAAAAAAAAATAGTAAATATCTTTCAAATAATAGATATTTTGAACAGTAAATATTTTTTGATTAAGAAACATTTTGGAATAGTAAACATTTTGAATAATAAACATTTTAATAGTAAAACAAATTAAATAGTAAGCTTTTTATAGTAAACATTCTAATAGTAAAAATTTTCGGATAGTAAATATTTCTTTATGATAAACATTTTTGAATAGTAAAACTTATTGAATAGTAAACATTTCTTAAGGCAAGCCTTTTTAAATGCCAAAAGTCTATAGATAATATACTTTTTGAATAATAGAGATAATTTAACAGTAAACCTTTTTTTAAATCATAAAGATTTTTGAATGGTAAAAAATTGAATAGTAAACATTTTTTTTAAATAAACATTTTTTAATGAAAAAATCATTGATTAGTAGACATTTTTTAAAGACAAATTTTGAATGACAAAATTTTTGGAAACTAATTTTTTTGGAATAAATATTTTTGAAAGGTGAAAAAATTTGAATCGTAACATTTTTTGATATTAAAAAAATTATTGAATCGTAAAATTTTTTAAAGTAATAAATATTTTTTAATTGTAAACATTTTTTTTTTAATATTCAATATTTTTATCGTTAAAAAACTCCAAAGATTTTTCATGCCCAGTTAAATTTTCTACATTATTTTTGTTTTTGGCGATGCTAATTTAATTTTAAAAAATTGATAAAATTGGATGATGAATATTGCTTAGAATGTTGCCTATTTCTGTAGCAATTGATGCTATTTTAAAAAATGATTTAGTTTTTCGATTTTTTCAATGAAATATAGAATGCATATGAATAAAAAAAAACAACTTTTTAAACAAAAAAAGATTAAAAAACACAGTTCAAAGATGCTGGTTTCTA
>CAUZXS010004572.1:12500-147500 GCA_963585895.1 Sepioteuthis lessoniana | reverse complement strand
AAAGAATATGATACGAGTACTTTTTTCATGAAATATATCATTACCAAAATATTTCATGATTCCACCCGGAACTTAATTTTTTTTCCTTAGACCAACGCAGGCATCAATTTAAAATCCGTGATATATGAACATGATTTGACTTTTATTTTGTTTAAATAGCTTTTGTGTTATTAACGCTAAGCGGAAGCCGCCCGTTTTCTAATCGCATTATCGAAGGTGCAATAACAAAAACTTAGCCTAATTATATATTTAAAAGACAGAGATAGAGTGCGAAAAATGGAGAAACAAAGATTGAATGAGAGGGGGACTCATTTTTAGAGTGACAGAATCGAGTTTGTATTGCAAATCTGATTAGCATACTATCACCCCTTTCAGTATTGATGCAGTGTTTTATCGATATAATCGTATTCGTAAATACACCCGGCAACAAAAATGTCCATCATCAATAACGAGTAAAAATCCATTTTCTTTTTGCTGATGGAAAGAAAAGAAAGGACAAAGAGAAAGAAAGAAAAAATGCATAGAAGGAAGGAAGGAAGGAAGACTGGAAGGAAGGATGGAACGCATCTTCATTTAAGTGGAATTTTTTTTTTCTTTTCTGCCCGAGGTCACATGTCAAAGTTTCTGAATATTAATATTAAGTCCAAATAATGAAATCAAAACAAAAGTTTGAATTATTTGAGCGTTTCTATTGGTATCTTCACTGGACATTGACGACAGAATGGAACTTACTTTCTTCAACTGATTAAATATGAATGAATCTAAGAGATTAAAAAAAAATGGATGAATTAGCTTTTCCATAAAAAAAAAGAATACAAAAAATCGTTGAGATATAATAGTCATGGACCCTGACAGGATTTACATGTTGGGTGAATCCAGAACGCAAAAAAGGGTCTGGAATAATGTCGGCTGAGGTGATTTTGAATTCTGTTTTATTTATTCATCTAATTTTTTTTTTTGTTTATTTTTCCATATTATTCCTTGGGCCATTTTTTTCTGTTGTTTTTTTTTTCATGTATTTTTCATCAAAATTTAATTGTTGTTTTGCAACTATTTGAAATTCACAGACGCTCACGCACACACACACACACACACACACACATGCACACAGTCATACATACATACATACATACATATATACATAGTCTAGAATACTGAAACCGTCACTATGTAAACTACTGTCCATTTTTACAAAAATCTCTTATATATTTTGAGCAAAAATAATTCAAAACTTTTATGCTAATATTATTATATAAATGCGCGGGCAGGCGTGCGGGCGTGTGTGTGAGTGTGTGCACGTGCGTTTGTAAGTGAATATGCAATATTCTTTTGCAGAACATCATTATGTATGCATCATATTATATATAGGGTGTGTGCTATTGATCAATAGTAAGCATACGTTATTCAGATTTGTATTCATTAGGGTCAATAATCTATATCATACATTTGAATAGTCTATAATATACATGCATAAACAAGCAAACACACACATACACATATATGTATATAATGAATTAATATATTTTATAAATGTATATATATATATATATAGAGAGAGAGAGAGAATATACATATACCAGTTAGGTTAATATAGACATTGTCAACTGAGCTATGTAACTGTCAGTTTCTTACTAATAAGATCAAAGGATTTAGAAATTGTCAGTTGAGAAACTGTCACCAATCCCCATTGACTCTGTGTCTTCGCTATCCTAATTTAAATATATATGCTCTATCACCGATATAGAGCACTATTTATTTATATAGATAGCGAACTACATTATCAGTATATATATATATATATATATATAGAGTTAGAGTGTTCGCCAATTGTCAGGGAGACCTGGGTTTATTTACGGGTCGATTCATACCAAAGACTCAAAATGGTACTTGTTGTCTCCTTGCTTAAAACTCAGCATTATAAGGTGCGGATCAAGGGCAAGTGGAGCAATCCAGGGAAAAGAGTTGAGCCTTCCCCTACACCTCGGTGTAGTAGCTGTTAAAAAGGGAGCCTTCGGGTCACTCTCAACAACAGTCGGCCAATTTACAACTTTTATATATATATATATATATATATGACGATCGTTCAAAAAGTTCTTGGGTTCGCCCAGAAAGAAGCGCCATAACCGAATATATTTGTTGCAGGAACACTCTACTACATCTTATAAAACTTGAAAATCTGAGTCAGTTCTACTATACTATTCTTTCTAGGTAAGGCATAGTGCTTTTTTAATAATCCATGTGTGTGTGTATATATATATATATATATATATAATTTGATGCCTGTCAGTAGAGAAGCTGTCAACTTCTTTTCGTAACTGTCAGTTTCTTTCTAATGAGATCAGATGATTTCTTGATAGTCAGTCGAGAGATTGTCACCAATCACATTGACTCTGTGTCTTTCTTACCCTAACTTGAATATATATGCTCTATCACCGATATATTGAGCCCTATTTATTTATATAGATGACGATATCAGGGACTGACGTAAAATAAGCCGAGTTTCGATTTCAGTTTTAAAGTATCTCGCGTGTGTAGTTGCACTGAAGAGTTGTGAGACAACGAAACAGTCTGTCTGGATGGCAATATATATATTATTTTTGTACCTAATCTCTAATTCTGACGGCGTGAAAAAAAACCCCAGATGATACGATATGTAAACAAAAAATATTACAGAAACTGATATCTGGAGAAAAAATTCCTTAAATTAAAGACTGCTTAAAAATAATCAACCAATAACGTAAATGATATATATATATATATATATATATATATATGTTATTGTTTGTGGTTTTATTCTTGGTTACAATTTATTATACAACAATGATACTAAACTGCGGGCGCCTCGAGTTGTGTAATGATTGGCAAGCTAGACTAGCAAACCTACACAAGTGAGTTCGAGTCTCAACGGGTGCCCTATTCATCGGGCCTTGTACCACATCTAAGCAAAATTTCTCTCTCTCTCTCTCTCTCTATATATATATATATATATGTGTGTGTGTGTGTGTGTGTGTGTGTGTGTGTGTGTAGGTTTCTAGAATTTCTATGGTATTTGGTAATTTTTTTAGATCTTTATTATTATGAATTTAATATCCGTGCTAAAGACATAGCCAGTTTAGCAGAAATATTATTATATTGGGAGAAGTTTATCATAATTTAGCTATGTAATTCTATCTCTACAGATGTTCTTTTGACTTCAAAACCTTACTTTGCTGCAGAGATATCATCTATTGAAGGCTTTGTTGGTGACATAACTATTGCATTTTGTAGCAATCCTTGAAATTAATAGACCAGTTCACATACCTCGGTAGCAATATCTCATCCATTGAAATCGATGTCAACATACGCGTAGGAAAGGTATGAACTTCTATTGACTGGTTATCGACCATACGAAAATCTGATCTCTCCGATAAAATCAAATGGTATTTCTTCCAAGCTATGGCCGTGTTGATACTTCTGTATGGATGCACCACCAGAGCTCTTACGAAACCTTTGGAGAAAAAGTTAGATGGGAACTACACAAGAATGCTACGTGCTTTTTTGAATAAATCATCGAAGCATCAGCCCACAATACAACAGCTGTACGGCCACTAACGTCCCATCACACAAATCATTCAAGTAATACCGCTGGGGAAGTAAGGACAAATTCATAAGTAATGATCTCCCATGAAATCACCATTGTTGGGTGACTGTGCGAATTTTTCATATCAATTGTACCACGTGGTTTTTCACTGGGGTCTAAGTGACAGCAAGTCTCCTTAGGTCTCAAGGACTCTGCTAAGTATTCTAACTCATATTAATAATACTTCTATCTGGATGGTCTTAATTCTTCAACTGATCTCCAGCTCCCATTGCCTATCTTCCAGGCCTTTGAAGACGATTCCAAAAGCTCCGACTCCAACTGGTATCACTGTCACTTTCATGTTCCATTGCTTTTTCAGTTTTCTGCCAAGTATTTGTTCTAATAGGCTACCGATATCCATCTTACTTTTTTTCTTTATATACATATATATATATATATATATATATATATATATATATATTGTATTTTATTAATTTAGAGGACTATTGCCATGCGAAATATTTATTTGAGTGAAATTAATTTAAAAATAAAATTTACATCGTCAGAGACTTTTCTTAAATGAACACAATGTTGAGTGTTCAGATTTTTTCAAATTTAAGAAAAGAAGAAAAACATTTGAACATCCAACATCGCGTTCATTTAAGAAAAGTCTCTGACGATAAAGTTTTTACTTTAATATTAATTAGACTCAAATAATTATTATTTTGCATTGCAATAGCCCTCTAAATCTATACTAAGAAATAAAATAAAATAATTTGTGCAATGCTTCAAGCAAATTACAAAATACTTACATTATATATATATATATATATATATATATATATATATATATATATATATATATATATATATTCCTCCAGTCTCTGTCTTTTTTGCATATACGCAGTCTTCAATGCTGACGAATGCTCTTCTTTCTTTTTTTGACTCATAGTGTCTGTCTATATATATATGTTTTAAGTTTGCTCATTTACCTTTTTTTAATTAACGACTGCTTTTTCGTGCAAGGATGGCTTTGGCATTAAATAACTCTCAAAGGTTGATATGCCATTTAACAAAGAAACCAGAAACCAGTAACACTATTCTATTGTCTTCTTTGGGTTTACAATCTCTTCAGAAGAGAGATCAGGGTTTTTTTTTAATCGAAAATGCCAGAAAAATGGCGAAAAACTCTTACATTATCCACGAAACAATTCCTGGGTGGCATTGGCATTGAATAACCCAGGATGGTTGATATGCCATTGGTCCCCTACTGTGTCTCCCATAAATTTATTCATCTGAGTCGCACCCTACTCAAAATCATGGGTTCGTCTCTCTATTTACTATTGAATCGCATGTGGTGTAACGGATGTGGTCGTAGAAAATGGACTCGGTGAGTCGTGTTGGACGAGGCTGCAGACGCTTCGCTAATGTCCCTGGAAAAGGCAGGAACCAGTCTCTTATTTCCTCTTCATTTGATTGGGATTTCTATCCTTAATGGGTGACCAATCAAAGAGAAGGAAAAGTCTGAATTTAAAACCCTCAGTTAGAGTGGTGGCAAACTGCCAATGGATAGCAATTGCCCAATAAAAACACGAGCTGTGATTTCATCTCACGCAGTACAATCGTTTTGAGAAAAAGAAAAGAAAAGAAACTTATTTATATTACTAAATATTGCTTAGTTGGACACAAGGCCAAGTAGTAAAAAATTGGTATAAGAAGGTCGTACAGTGAAAATATTCAACGTGGAAAAGGTTTGCTTACCTTTAAAATTAGCATTACCTACTTTTGACTTGGGCTCAAAAACAGATCATTTGTGCTGGTGATGAATATGTATCTACGAAAAACTGCAGACCAGTTCCCGGCTAAAAAGGAAATTACTTATATATATATATATATATATATACACACACAATTGGTTTATAGCTGGTTTTTAATTTTTATTATTATCAGATTTACATGCGAACATGGATGTTTCCCTTAATCCATTAGGTTGTTAAGTTGTCATACCGAGTATTTGCCCTTCATGTTATCGCTCTGGACAACGGTGGCGTTCATTTAGTTGGACCCATCTCCTTTCCAACTGGTAGTACGGGATAATTGGTTACTAGCAGCAAGAAACATTCTCCGACCTCGCCCTGAAATGGATGAAGGCTAAAAGGTTCCAACTACCCTGCAAATCTATTGATAACTTTGGAGAGAAGGGGTTATTTGTAAAAAATTTGAAAATGGTCACCAATCAGGGCTTCTTATAACTCAAATAAATATATACATAGGTCAGTCGGCAGGAGCTGTAGAATGCACCGCTTCCCTTGCAGATAAGACATCCCCTCAAGGAGTGTCCTGACATGACATTAAACAATCTGATGGTGAGGATCCAGTAATGCTGGATCTTTGGGGAATACGGAGTTCCCACTTCATTGCCATCGCTCCCAGGTCCACTCTTGCCCAGTGTGATAGTATCAGATAGGGTCCTATCTATGGATCAAATTGAAGTATTTGACATTTAAACGGTTTTCAAACAAATGATTTTTGCTAAATTGTGTTGTTTGAAATAAAACTGCTTCATCATTTAATTGTGTGTAAAGAAATGACTGATGTTTAACTGAAGTGAAATATAGTAATACTAGGAACCATTTAACTTTGTTGTCTCAAGCCCGACTGAATTGTTTGAAATCTCTCGCTGTAGCCTTGACCATCCACACAGATGGTCACAATCAAAACCAATAACTCCTAATACCATCACTCACGCCAAAATCTACTGCCCTCGCTGTTCTTTCCTTGTCTGTCTCTTGTCTTTCCCTCTCTTTATATTTTTTAATTTTCACCAATATTTTATCTATTTTCTCAATTGCTAAAATGTAGAAAAACTCGATTTTTTTAGTCTGAAGAAGTTCTTTCTTGAATAAAGAACGAAATATCACAACTAAACTCGTTGTAAGTGTTTGGTTTATCCACTTTTCCATATGTGTGTGTGTGGGGGGGGTTATAGTGTGATCAGAAACACGGCCATTCGGTATACATGCACACAGAGAAAACGCACATGGAAGTAAATAATAAAAGTTAATCCGACAATATAGTGAAAAATTGATAATCAAGGTAATCCAAGAAAAAAAAGAATTTAATGTGAAAGAAAGTCCACGTTCTAACGTTCCGGTTCTAATGAACCATCATCAAGACTAGGAAGGGTGATATCAAGTGATGTTAAATCAACGATGGGTGTTTAATAAAATACAAAAACAAGGAGAAAATATCATATATACAGGGAAAAGGATAACTGTTTCATCAATAAATCAGTTTAATCAATAAGTCAGCGTTCGTGTTTTAAAAAAAACGCATATATACATACGCACGTGTACTCACGGATACAAGCAAAGGCATACACATTCCATCCCCTGCGTACTCATATACTCGGATGCAAACAAAAGCAAACAAAACTTCATACATATATACAGATACATATATTACTAGTAATTAAATCTCTGCTTATTTCTTGCACATTATTCCATTCATTATTCACTTGATTTTTATGAAACGGTAATATAGACATCCTGTGTTATTTATCGTTTACTATGGTTTTTATTGTACACCAACCATCCAATGCCAAATGTAATTTTATACATTAAACAGTTCTATTTCAAAGAATTCAGTTTAGTATTAGTACGCAATTTAGATGTCAAAACAGTTCTATTCCAAACAGTTCTATTCCAAACAGTTCAGCTTAGCATAAGTACACAGTTTAAATTCTAAAAACAATTCTATTTTGAACAATTCAGTTTAGCATGAGTACACTGTTTAGTTCTATTTGACCCATAGGACTCCGTGCCAGAGGGGACTTGTGAGCGATGGCAATGAAGGTGTACTCTATGTTCCCCGAAGCTTTAGCAGTACTGAAGTCTCGTCATCAGATTGTTTAATGTCATATCTGAAGTAGTGATGCTGTTAATGTATTCTGCATCCCCAGCCGACTGGGCCATTATTGATTGTGTCGCTCACAAACATGTCTGATTTTTCGAAATTCTTTCCTCAATTCATTGTTGAATTATTTTTTCTTTAAGTGTAAACGATCAACTTATTTTATGGCGAATACTGTATATGATTCAATCATTGTGTATCATTAGTGGTTAGAGGCCCAGGAGACCGGGGTTCAATCCCTGGTCGAGTCACACCAAAGACTCAAAAATGGCTTCTTGATACCTCCTTGCTTAACACTCAGCATTATAAGGTACATATCAAGGGTAAAGTGGAAAAATCCAGGGAAAGGAGAAGCAGCCTCCCTACACTTCGGTGTGGTAGCTATTGAAAAAAGAGCCTTCGTGTCTCACTCAACTTCGGTCGCCATATTACTTAACTTATATGTTTGTTTGTTTGTTTGGATTTTATGGCACATCAACCATTGTAGATTATTTATTGCCAAATCCATTTTTATACAAATAAACAGTTCTATTTCAAACAATTCAGTTTTGTATAAGTACGTAGTTTAAATCTCAAAACAGTTCTATTTCAAGCAGATCAGTTTAGCATGAGTACGCAGTTTATTTCTGACCCATAGATCGGACCCTATCAGATGTTACCACTCAGGGCCAGAGTTGACCTATGAGCGATGACAATGAAGGGGTACTCTGCATTCCCCAAAGTTCCAGCATTACTGGAACCTCATCATCAGATTGTTTAATGTCATATCTAGGACACTCATTGGGGGTATCTTACCCCTCTGCAGAGATGCAGTCGGTGTATTCTATAGCTCCAGCCGACTGGGCAATTTCCTCATATGATAATGAAGGATGATACGACATAGGAAATAAGAAGTTACTGATTGATTTCGTTTATTTGGTTAGATTTCTTTCTTTAATGGCATATCAACCTTTGAGAGTTATTTAATACCAAAACCATCCTTGTAAAAGAACAGTAGTGGCATTATCTAACTCATAACTGGGCGATAAGGGGTTCACGCTTTGTACCAACACTATATTAATTTCGGATTAATACCCTTTCCCCAAGGGTATTACAAAGAAAGTGAACGCACTAGCGTGGCTGGAGTTCGAACCCGCTTAATATGATATGATACAGTTGTCCAGCACGTTAGCCACTACAATACGAGGAATCCTTCCACTACCCCACGAGGACTTTCCCCCGGAAGTTACTGATTATATTTGATAGAGAACAGTGCTCATTCGTACAAAGTTTTGTAATTCAGAGAATTGTTATTATTATGTGGGTACGAGGTCACAAGTATGTCATCAAGTGTCGGTAGAGCTCACCACTGCGTAGGAAAAATCTTGCTTGTTAACCATTACATCACAGCGAGTTATTCTCATGTGAAAAGTAAAAAGATGCATAATCTATATTGAAGTACGAGCTCATAAGTGATGTACTCCTATGGACCCCCGCATATGGCCAAGCAAAAGCTGGACGACCAGCTCGAACATACATACAGCAGCTATGTGAGGATACGGGATGTAGCCCTGAAGACCTGCCAGAAGCGATGAATGATAGGGAGAAGTGGCGAGAGAGGGTCACGGATATCCGTGCTAGCGGCACGACATGATGATTATGAGTATTCATCATCATCATCATGTCGCACTGCTAGCACGGATCTCCCTGACCCTCTCTCGCCACCCGTTTCTATCGTCCATCGCTCCCAGGAGGTCTTCCAGGTTACCACCTGTATCGGCCCAGAGCTGTTGTATATAGGTTCTAGCTGGTCCTCTTGCCTTTGCTCGTCCGTGTGAAGGGGTCTACAGGAGTACATCGCTTATGAGTTCGTCCTTACTTCTCCAGCAGTTTCCTGCTTGTCTGATTCGTCTAACTTAGATACTTTTCGTGATGGATGGATGGTAGGTGGCCGAACAGTTGCTATTTTGTGGAGTGTTACCTCCAGAACTTGTTCAATTCAGCTCACAGAATTCTTGAGTAATTGGCGTCAAGCTTTTTCTCCATACGTTTAATAAGCGTCTATGAAGTGCATCCATATAGCAGTATCGACACCAACGCTGCTTGAAAAAAACTGCGTTTGAATTTATCGGTCAGGTCAGATTTCCATATGACCGATAGCCAATCGATACCTGTCCATGCCTTTGCTTGTCACGTGTTGATGTCTAGTATTATTATTAGTCATACCTATTTAACCAATGGTAATGTGACACAAGGTCAGTTTTTGACTTCTCCTTTTTCAGGACAGGTTGCCTTACCAAAGCTAAATAACCCACTCTGCCCAACTAATTACCCATGACTGAAGGGAAAACATGGATTCTGGCCTTGCCCAAGTCATTATGATTCCTCTGGTCTATAGTTCTCAGTGTATTTTACTAGTTGTTAGGGGTTGTTCCAAGGGCTCCATCGACGATTGGTATTGTATTTTGACTTTCGGCCCGAGCAAACATGCCATTACAAAGTGATGCACCGGAAGGAAGTGACACATTCCAAAGGCTAGTAATCGAAAGAGATCGCGTGGGTTGATTTTGCTGATGAAATGGGACAAGGTAAAGCCCATGATACACTCATAGACTGATGCACCGGAAGAGAGTGATCTCTGAACTGCATGACAGTTATTTCCGCTTGATGACGATCAAACATGCCATTCCAAGGATTGAGTGGGCGATTAAGTGGGCGTTGAACCATTATATAACTCTGTCAAGACAGTTAGAGGGCAGTTGGAGTCGGAGTTATAGACGAGATGTGGTAGGGAAAGCCAGGCCAGGCCGAAGGGGCTCGGGGCCCCCGATTGAGTTGGGGGTCCAGAGAAGTTGCTGATAAGATGCAATAAAGAAAGCCATCACCTAGCAGAGTGGGCCTCTGGGCCTCCGGTTGAGCAGCCCTGGAGAACAAGAAAGACACAACGCTGACGGCCATAAGAGTGGGGGTCCATATATTGCAGTTATGTTCGGTCTCCAGCTCCCTCTCACATACAAATGTTACAATAAAGTGAGAGGTATATATTTTCCTAAAGAAGTCTTCGCTCGTCTGTTTATTTATAGTGTCGTTATGATGCTGTGTGTATATGTAGATGTGAATCTGCATATGACTATATAACAGTATCACCGTCACGTTCATGTTTCACAACTTTTTCTGTTGTCTGGCAAAGTCCAAGTATTTTAGTTCTATGGTTGACTGAAACAGCAAAATTCACAAGATGACAACTACTTTTCTTCTTGTCAATTGACACTTATATCATTCCTTGCGAGCTTTTCACACGAACCATAGCTGATCGTATTTCACTGGAGTCTGAATGATTGGAAGTCTCCTTGAGTCTCTCGGACACTTTTCAACATTCTGACCGATCTTAATATTTCAATAGAGTCTGAATGATTGGAAGTCTCTTCGAGTCTCTAGGACACTTTTCAACATTCTGACCGATCTTAATATTTCAATAGAGTCTGAATGATTGGAAGTCTCTTCGAGTCTCTAGGACACTTTTCAACATTCTGACCGATCTTAATATTTCAATAGAGTCTGAATGATTGGAAGTCTCTTCGAGTCTCTAGGACACTTTTCAACATTCTGACCGATCTTAATATTTCAATAGAGTCTGAATGATTGGAAGTCTCTTCGAGTCTCTAGGACACTTTTCAACATTCTGACCGATCTTAACAATGTTGAAGTTTGGATGGTCTCTGCGCGTTCTCCGATTTCCAACTCTTCCGGTCCCTTATCCAAGCTTTTGGGGATTGTTCAGAGCGCACCAATTACATTTAGTAACACTACAACCTTCATGGCAAGGTCTAACTACTCGTTTATTTGTTTTTGTCGCTGCCTCCCACCAGACAGGACTCGACACAAGGTCAAAAGCCCGAAGGCCGATTAAAGTGGGGATAAAGGGGAGGTCGGGAACGAGCCGAGACTCGAACCCTGCTGGTCTATGCGACTCATCGGCTCACTTGGTGCAATGTGAGCCTGATGAGCCAAGCAGTTTCACGAATCTAAATGTGGGTCCGGGCACGTATGCCGGGTTATGGCTTGAACTAGACAGCAAGGTCTAGTGCCATACATAGGTTCCTTGAGAGCACCCGACGATCTCTCAAGGTCTATCTACCCGTCTCTCTTATGTTACTGTTGTGGATGTGAGTTTCGTTTGGCTGGTTTATTTAGGGTTTATGGCATATCAATCATTGTAGGTTATTTAATGCCAAATCCCTTTTATAATATATATTATATATCATTTGTAAACGCATAGTTTGTAGATAATATTTTAAACGAGCCAGGACTCATTTGTTTGCATAGAATAAAATAGTTATAAATATGATTTGCAGTAATTTACAAAGATTTTTGCTTAGATGTGGCACAAGGTCGTATGAATGAGGGCACCCAATGTGACTCGAACTCACTCCTATAGGTTTGCTTGTCAAGTTTGCTAACCATTACACCACCCGAGGTACCCTTTACATATGCACTGTAAGTCAACAGTTTGTTGGCAATTTGTTTGCACACAAGTTTTAATATTATTTACTCACTGCTAAATGGTTTCAAATATTCTAATACGAATAGTTCTGTTGAGGGTTAATCGTTTATTTCCTCTCACTTAAATGGTTTCAAATGTTTCTATCTAACATAAATAGTTTTATTTGCACACAGTTAAATGTTTTCAAACACCGCTATGTAATACTAACGATTCAATTTAAGCAAACAGTTAGAGTTTCAAGTATTGCTAATTATCATTTATTGTTCTATTCAACACTACTCAACATTTAGTACACTGTTAAATTGTTCCAAGTATTATGTATAAACATAGTCACATGATCAAACAGTTCTATTTCTATCCATTCAATTTAGCAGAAGCCTAAAAAGTTAAATGGTTCCAATTATTGCTATGTATCACTAACAATTCAATTAAACATCAGTTATTTGTTTAAACACGCTTAAATGATCAAACAGTTCTATTTTTAACAATTCAACTTAGCATAAATCAAAAAAAGATAAATGATTCCAATTATTGCTATGTATCACTAACAATTCAATTAAACATCAGTCATTTGTTTAAACACGGTTTAAATGTCAAACAATTCTATTTGACTCATGGATGGGACCCTATCCTGTGCTTCCACCCTGGGTCAGAGTGGACCAAGTTGCAATGGCAATGAAGGAGTACTCCATATTCCCCAAAGCTCCAGCATTACTGGAGCCTCACCATCAGATGGTTTTGTGTCATGTACAGAACACTCATTGGAGGAGGGGGTTCTTACTTCCTCTGCGAAGAGATGCAGTCGGTGTATTCTGCAGCCCCTTCCCAGCCGACTGGGGAGCCTGACCCCTCTGCAGAGATGCAGTCGGTATATTCTGCATCCCCAGCCGACTAGGTTTATGTTGTTGTTTGATATCATCACAAGAAAACAGTGTTACATGTTTTAAATTCTGTTGAGTTGGACTGAATGTCATATCAATTTTTAATGGCAACAGCAGAAGGTCCCCAGAAACGTCTTTCGTCTCGTGTCCCCCCGGTACGTCAAGAGATTATTATCACGTTTATAAATCATCTGGTTTCAATCGTTTTTTTTTTTTTTTGTTTAATTTACCACTACCTGCAGTAATCGATAGTGTTAGCAGACTCGTCAAATTGCAGTTTTTATAACTGACTGTATCATTGACACCTGTTCTCTGTACGATTATGTAAGTGAAGAGACGAAAGGCCAGAAACTGTACCGGAGAAGTGGTTGTAGTAGTAGTAGTAGTAGTAGTAGTAGTAGTAGTAATTGAGACGATAGATTTTTTACTTGTTATATCATCAAACAGCATCATCATCATCATTATCATCATCATCGTTAACGTCACAAGTCGGAATGTTGGGCGTCTGCCACAGAGCGATACTTTACTTGACATCATTCACTGATATATATATATATATATATATATATATATATATATATATATATATATATATGTATACAAAGCTTAGCTGAGTTCGGCACTGGGCCACACAATATTGGGATGTTCAGTGAGGAACGAATTAAATACATTAATCTGAAAAACTAATTTTTTTAATCATTACTCTGTGGCAAGCTCTCTCTCTCTCTCTCTCTCTCTCTCTCTCTCTCTCTCTCTCTCTCTCCATACCTATCTCGGTTTGCTTATATCGATCTATCGATCTATCTATCCTTTCCTCTTTCCTCTCTCTCTCTCTCTCTCTCTCTCTCTCTCTCTCTCTCTCTCTCTCTAACTTTATTGTTGCTCTATCTTTTTCCTCTCTCTTTCTGCGCTTGATATTTTTCTCTCTTTCTTTTATTCCTCTCTTTTTCTGTGCCTCACTTTATCTTTCCCTCTCGATCTCTCTTGTTCTCTCTACGTATTCTTCCTCTTTCTTTATATCTATTTCCCCCCACCCCTTTCTTTCTTTCTTTCTTTCTTTCTTTCTTTTGCGCGTTCCTTTTTATTTCTCTCTTTTTCTCTCCCTGTGTTACTTTTCTACATCTCTTTTTATCTCTCGTCTTTTATTTGTTCCATTTCTCTCTCTCTCTCTCTCTCTCTCTCTCTCTCTCTCTTCTCACGTTCTACACCTGTATTTTCCCCCCTCTCTCTCTCTCTTTTCTCCTTTTTCTGCCTTTTTTTCTCTCTCCCTCTCTACCTCTATTTCACTCTCATTCTCCGTTTCAATTTCCCCTCTTTCCATCTCTTCTCCATTGTTCCTCTCCCTCTCTCTCTCTCCCTCTCTTTCTTTGAGCTGGTTTATAAGCCCCCACCCCGCCACAGCTACTACTACTACTACTACTACTACTATTGCAACACAATAAAAACAACGACAACAACAAATAATGTGGCATATCAACATCAACATTATTATCAGATTAATTGTAATCGAACAGAAAGCGTGACTTTTCCCTATTTGCAGTCGTTCACAAATGCCTCTAGAATCTCTTTCATAGTTTTTTGACATAATCTCAACAGGGTCATCTGACAAAGGATGTCCCTTCATTTCCGCCAAAATTTGCCACAACTTTACAGATTCCTACAGTGCCGTCTCTATTTTGCTTTATTTCTTGTCTCTATTGCAATGTTCGGCACCTGACGTTCCTCAATATTTTTCAGCTTGTATTACGATCTTCAATCAATATCAGGACAAATAAGTACAATTTTTCCACCATGCTAAATACGAGCTGGATTTACTAAAAACATGAGCTTACTTTGTCATCCGTATTGGACACTAGGAGAATGGCGGTTGTTCTTGCTTCAGAGAAATAAATATGAACAGGTTTAACAGAGTGGCTGAAGTAGAAAGGAGAAATAAAACAGGGGTAAAAAAAGCAAATACATTGACACCATTGCCATGGATCCTGATAGGATGTCCATGCCGGGTGAATCCACCCCAGAACACAGCAGATGGTCAGGAATTATGCCAACTGAGGTGATATTTGATTTTTTAATTTCAAATAAATTTTGTTCTTTTTTGCAAATCTCTGCATAACAATTTCTGATGTGTATTTACTTGTTTTCTGTCACGCTTTTCTACGTCACCACATGACGACGTAGGAAAAATAGAATTTTCTTTTTTGATGATGCAGTAAAAGTCTTAAATCTAAATAAAAATATTTTTCTTAAAGTCAGTAGAACACGATTTTCCAAACTCCCTGCAATGTGTTTTTTTTAAATCATTTATAAGTTTAGTTTCTTTTCGTGTGTGTGTGTGTGTGTGTGTAATGACTATTTAACTGAGGCGCATAGACTATATAAGCATTCCAGTTGTAAGAAAGGAAAATGAATACGCCAGAGTAACACACACACACACACATATATATATATGTGTGTGTGTGTGTGCGTTATTTAGTTAATTTTCTTAGAAGATTTTATCATTGCAATTCAAATATATGCATGCTTTTTTTTCACGGGTGCTAACTAACTTATATAGGGATATAGAATAAATATTTTTATTCTATGATGCTGATTGTGGTACTATTGGAGAACGAACGTTGTTCAAAAAGTTCTGCGCTTCAAATAGAAAGAAGAGGTATAGCTGAAATTTTTAGCTGTGGCAAAACACTACCACTTTTTATAAAACTAGAAAAATCAATTCAAATTTCTATCCTAATTTCTGTGCAGGTGAGGCTCATGCAAAAGGTGTGAGGTGTATGACAAATCTAAAATCTGGATGTGGTTTAGAACTTTCTGAACGTGCCTCGAATGCTTTGCTTTTTTTTTTTTATTGTAGTATGCAATCGACTGCATTATATCCAGGGAGGATATTTCGTGGCGTCGTGGTTTACGTGCTAAAGAGAAACACCGTAATAAACGAGTTCAAACCCCAGTCAGACTATTACGTTCACTTAATTAGAATCTAAAAATTGAAAGCTGTAAACATTTTAACTTATTTATTAGATTAATCTTTATAAGGAATTCTTTAAATGTTTGTTTTAAATATTTAAAAAAAAATTCTATGATCTGTTTGCAATAAAAAAAAATATTGGATGATCAAATTGAATATAAACTCGGGTGCCTTAGATGGTCTGATGGTTAGCAGGCTTGATTAGTAAACCTTCCCGAGTAAGTTCGAGTTTCATTAGGTGCCCCAGTCATACAGCCTTGTGTCGCATCTAAGCAAAAAAAGCTTAGTAAATCACTAAATTGGATATAAACTTTTTGATACCATAAACATTTTTATTATATATCTTATCTCTTAAGGCAAATTAAAAGTTCTCCAATATTTTGGTACATGCCAGTTTGTGGTACGTGGTAGGTGATATACCAAACATTATTTCTATTATAGTAAATAAATATAACGATTCTCAGTCTTTTTCTTTTTTTATGGCATATCAACACACATTGGTTATTTAATGCCAAAGCCATCATTGTCAAAAAACAGTAGTGACACTGTTTAACACATAGTTAGAGGGGGATAAGGTAATTAATACCTTTCTCAAGGGTATTGGTCCGAAATTGATCGTAATAGCACGGCTGGAGTTCGAACTCATATACTACGATGTTGCAGTCTAGCTCACTAGCTATTATACTACAGGGACTCCCCACTCTGTCTTTTTTTTCTATTTATTTATTTAAAATTTTTTTTTTTTTAACTAAACATAATTCAGAAGCTAAAATATTTCAAAACATAAATAAATTATGGTTTTGCTTTATAAATTTTAAACCTTAGAACCTATGTGACCGATATTTGTACTGCTGAGAAATTCGTGAATTTCACAAAGGAAATTCCATTTCTAAAAATGAAAAGTAAATTTCCTATGGTTTTGTTTTATCAGGCATAATACGCAAAGGTTTTGTGGAATTTAACCATAAAAAAAGTACTTACCGGCATATTAGGCGCACATTTTTTTAATTAAAAATATCTTTTAAAACTGCCATATGTAGGATTAAAATTCATGATAGTCGGCCGAAATGATCTTCCTGGTAACTCGTATTAGCTTAGATTTTAGATTAACTTTCATATACCTATTGTCATTATTTAAAAGGCTATAATGCAGATTAAAAGTGTTATCATTGAAAATATTCATTATATTAGATTCCATCATGTTTAATATTAGTACTTTGTTTCAGTAAATTTTTTTCTTGATTTGCCTTGCTAAAATTGGAATGCGTCAAATACGGTACCTTAATATTTATCGTCTACTTTGAAGTATTCCCTTTCGGACTGTTTAAATAACAGATTACAACATTTTACATTTTCAACTATTTCTCGGCCAGAGTAAAGAGACCTATGGGTGTAGGGAGGAAGGTTCAATGTTTTAAGGGTTAGAATAAGAGATAAGTTTACTTCTAACAGGTCACCGTAACATTTCAGTTTTACTATTGAATGAATTAATAGAAATCAAATATACCAGGATTTTATTATTTCTAGTCGAATATAGCTCAACCAAAACGGGTATCATTAGTTATCATTTATTAACCGGACATTGGCATAATGGTTAGGTTCATAGGTTTCTTTGTTTAATGGCATATCAACCTTTGGCTTTGGCATTAAATAACCTACATTCTCCTAGAAGAACAATAGTGGTACTATTTAACCCATAGCTGGAAGGATAAAGGGGTTTATACCTTTCCCAAGGGTATTTGCCCGAAAGTGAACGTAATAGCGCGACTGAAATACGAACTCGCTTACTACGATTCCGCAGTCCATCGCTTTAACCATTACACTACGTGGACACCCCCGCATAATGGTTAGAGTGTTCGCCAATGGCCCGGGAGACTTGGGTTCAATCTCAGGTCGAGCCATACCAAAGACCCAAAAAATGGTACTTGATGCTACCTTGCTCAACACTCAGCATTATAAGGTTAGGATCAAGGGTAAAGTGGAGCAATCCAGAGAAAGGAGTAGCGCCCTCCTCTACACCTTGGTGTAGTAGCTATCGAAAAGGGAGCCTTGAGGTCGCCCTCTACTACAGTCGCCAACTAGAGGTGCCCGTGGTGTAATGATTATCGTCGTAGGAAATGGACACGACGACACGAGTTCAAATCCTGGACGAAACTGATTGCATTTCACATAGCACTAATACCCTTGGGAAAGGTATGAATCCAATTATTCTCCCTCCAGCTATGGGTAAATAGTAGAACAGACTAGGTTCTTCAGCTTTGGTGAGGCAACTAGTCTAGAAGAAGGAAAACTGTGAATTCAAACCTGTTAAACTCCGCTTAAAAAATTGACCTTGTGTCATATCCTGCCCGAGCGGAGGGGTTGGTGAATAGGATCTACAGTCGCCAACTTTACTTTACTTTTTATTACCAAAACTTCGAAACCATGCAGAACTTCAATTCTGTCTTGTTTGGCATTTGGTGTTTTTCTACTTTCCGGTCACGAATATTCCACAAATTTTAGGACTGCTAAATATTCTTATTTTTGGTTACTGTTTCAATCCTATAGAGTTTGGTAATTGGTAAAATTGAAATAAATGGCTGATAAACGAGAAATTCTGTTGTTATGGTAACAGGATACATTATTCGACATCGAATATGAATCATGTTACCATAACCGCGGAATTTTTGCGCTATTCAGTAGTGAGATCGAGTTGTTAAGACCTTACAAAAAGCCTCGTTTTTAGTGTCAAAACTAAAAGTCTCCACTCTCCAAGCCACCGATATCGTCCAATATTTGGTTTCTTGTTGTTTTTTCTTGTTTATTTAATGCCAAAGCCATCCTTCCAGAAGAACAGCAGTGGTACTATTTAATTCATTGCTTGGAAAGAAGGGGATTCATGCCTTTCCCAAGAGTATTTGTCCGAAAATGAACGAAATAGCGCGACTGAAGTTCGAATTTGCTTACCAGTATGTCGCAGTCCAACGTGTTAGCCACTACGCTACCGCGACTCCCCTCCATATCATCCGAGAGTAAGACCGAAATACGACTTTAGTAGTGTTGTTTCAGTATTTGCTATTATAAAGTTTTACGCAGTTTATGACTGTTAAGACCCCACAAAAGGGGTATCCTGGGTATGACACTAAACTTTGTCTGGTGGTGAGGTTTCAATCTTGGAGATCGGGGGAGTGTGGAATCTTTCTTCGTTGCCATAGTTTCCAGAGTAAAAGTACCTGTTAGTGTCTTATCTATGGGTCAAATTGATTCTTGAAAATTATTAGCCTCATGGTTTCAAGTATTCCTATCTAATACAAATAATGTATACACAATTATATAGTTTCAAAAAACTATTCCTAAAAACATGATGATAATCATTTGTTTACACACATTTAAATGGTTTCAAGTATTCCTATCTAATATAAATAATTTGCTTACAATAGCATATATTTTTATTGTATTCCAGTACTAATAATTTCCAACAAGATCTATTTGACCTATAAATGGGAATCTAACGAGTACTATCACTCCGGGTCACAGCATAAGTAAGTTGGCCGGCCGTAGTCGAGGGTGACCCGAAGGCTCCCTTTTCAATAGCTACTACACCGAGGTGTAGGGAAGGGTGTTACTCGTTTACCAAGATTGCTCAACTTACCCTTGATTCGTGCCTTTTAATACCGAGTGGTAAGCAAGAAGGCATCAAGTACCATTTTTTGAGTCTTTGGTATGACTCGACCTGGGATTGAACTCAGGGCTCCCGGACTATTGGCGAACATGGTAACCATAGAGATTAATGGTTACAAAGAGGTACTCTACCTTCTCCAGAATTTTAGAACTGAAACAACACTATCAGAAGCTGTTCAGCGTTATATCCAGATCATTTCTTTTGGATGTGGTGGGGTCCTACCCCACTCTAGGGTATACAGTCGGCGTATTCTGAGTTCTACCGATAGAGCTTGACAGACCTGTTTAACATTTGTAAATTGTTGAATAAGTATTCAGCAATAAAGACATGAAATGTAAAACATGGTATAAGGTAAGCTTCTCTAATTTAGGGGGGGTGTCCTCGTGGTGTAATAGTTGAAGCGATGGACTGCAGAATCGTAGTAAGTGAGTTCGTACTCCAGTCGCGCTATTACGTTCACTCTCGGGGAAATACCCTTGTGAAAGGTATGAATCCCCTTATCCTCCCAGCTATGGGTTAAATAGTACCACTACTGTTCTTCTTGGAGAATGGCTTTGGCATTAAATAACCTACAAAGGTTGAAACCAAACCAAACCAACTAATTTAGGGCGTGACTTTCACATGTGCCAGCCTCAATTTCTCGATTATTTATTGACATTCAATAAGCCCATCAATCAAAACTTTTACACTTTTTTAGCTTGCCAGTTCAAATTATCGGATAGAATGCGATGAGTTGAGAATGTACTAATCGGTGTTTATATCTAATGAGTTTCATTGAGTTTGGTACAAGGTTACAAAAAAGAAACGAATTCTTTAAGCATGTGTGTGCGGAGCTAGGTTGCTAAACATTGCTTTACAGCAAATGTCCTCTCTTCTAGACTGACACAAGGTTATAACACTGGAGCTTTTAGTATTGATATAAGCTCATTAGTACCCATCTAATAAGCGTTGTTTTATTTGGTTCATGGTGGAACTAAATAATAACAGCTTGCAAGTTAAGGTTTGGTTTGGTTTGGTTTGGATTAGTTTAGGGGTTTGTTTAATGGCATATCAACCTTCGTGGGTTAATACCAAACCTATCCTTTTGCTCAGTCGGCTGGGGCTGTAGAATACACCGACTGCACCTCAGCAGAGGGGTAAGATCCCCCTCAATGAGTGTCCAGAATATGACGCTAAACGATCTGATGGTGAGGTACCAGTGATGTTAGAGCTTTGGGGAATGTGGAGTACCTCTTCATTGCCATTTCTCCCAGTTCCACTCTGGTCCAGAATGGTAGCACCTGATAGGGCCCTATCTATGGGTTAAATAGAACTAAACTGCATATTTGTGCTAAACTGAATTGTTTGAATTAGAACTGTTTTACTAAACATAGAAAATAGAAATGTTTGAAATAGAAATGTTTTTGACACTGAAACTCTACTTACACTAAACTGTATTGTTATATATAGAACTGTTTTTACATTTAACTGTGTAAACAAAATCTGTACGTATACTAAACTGAATTAGCTGAATTAAAACTGTTTTAATAAACTCTATAGCTTGAAATAGAAATGTTTTTGACAATTAAACAGTGTACTCATCCTAAACTGAATTGTTTGAAATAGAACTGATTTTTGCATAAAAATAGATTTGGCGTTAAAAACCCTACAAAGGTTGATATACCATAAAGATCCAACCAACCAAACAAACCCATCCTTATAGAATAGCAGTATTGGTATTATTTTACTCATAACTGTGAGGTCATACCTTTCCCAAGGGTATTAGTCCGAAAGTGAACGAAACAGCTCGACCGGAGGGTTTGGGTAAACACAATGCTATTTGTGCGTGTTGTTAAAGGCGAGAGTGTAATGTTGCCTTTTTAGAGACGAAATAAAAATCTGCTCAAATGCTGGGAAACATGCTTTTAAGTCAGAATTTTTCTCTTTATTTACTGGTCACCAACTAAGATTAAAAAAACTTGGTATGTTCTTCTATTTAACTCATAACTGCCGATAGAGGAGATGGATTCGTGCCTTTCTCAACAGCATTAGTGCAAAAGGAACCGATAGGCCAACTACGCTTCCACACACTTAATGAATTGGCCAATTACATTTCCGCACTCTTTAACAATAAGACAACTACTCCTCCACAACTTTACCGATAGACAAATTGTATTTCAGCGGTATTAACCGATAGCCCAACTTTACTTCTGCGCTCTTAACCAATAGGACAACTGAACTTCCACGTCTTTACCGATATACAACTGCACTTCCACGTCTTTATCGATAGACAACTGAACTTCCACGTCTTTACCGATAGACAACTGCTCTTCCGCATTCTTAATCGATTGGCAACCTGCACCTCCATCAAGATATAGCTTCTTAACACAGCATAAGGCCACGAGTTAGGGGCGCTTGGTGAGGGCTAATCCTACTACATGAGTAATAGCTTTTTATAGTTTGCTTATGGTAAGGTACACAGTAATAGCTTTTTATACTTTGCTCCGTGGTAAGGTACACAGAATTGATAATTCTTAAGCCCGAGACAAAAAAATCAGAGTAATCCAGTGAAAATCAAAACTATATTATCAATGGTCTGCGAGATTAGTCTGATAACTACAATATTACAGGGAGGCTGGTGGACAAAAATATATACTGAGTTTAGTACGACATAAGACCATTAGTGTAGGGTTTTGGAGGTGCCCGTGGTGTAATGGTTATCGTCATAGGAAATGGACACGGCGACACGAGTTCAAATCCTGGACGAAACTGATTGCATTTCACATAGCACTAATACCCTTGGGAAAGGTATGAATCCAATTATTCTCCCTCCAGCTATGGGTAAATAGTAGGACAGACTAGGTTCTTAAGCCTTGGTGAGACAACTAGTCTAGGAGAAGGAAAACTGTGAATTCAAACCTGTTAAACTCCGCTTAAAAATCGACCTTGTGTTATATCCTGCCAGAGCTTGGTAAATATGATTAGTGTAGGGTTTTGATATACAGTAGTAACGGTCTAGTGGGACTTGTTTGTTAAGAAACCCACAAACTTCGAGAGTGATGTTTATGAAATGAAATCCATCAGTCTCGATAGATATGGATATGCACTGGCATCTCTGCTTTGTGCCAAATCTAAACTATGTATAAATCTAGCACATGTATGAGGCACCACGCGAGGATCAAACTCACAAGTAAATGATCAGCGAGACTATCTTGTTAACAATTACACCACAACGCGGTTACCTTAAAAAATTCTAAGTACAAATCTAACTTTGGTACGAGACCAGAACACCCAGTGAGGATTTAACTCACTGCTTGCTAATTGATCTGAGAGATTAGATTGTAAACCATTACCATGGGATGAGGTTACCCTCGGAAATATAGATATACAGAATTTTTTTTATTTTATTTTGTATTTGAGTTTGTTTTTGATTTTGATTTGCTTGAGGCTATCACACGACTCTTTATTGACTGGAGGCCATTAGGTAAACCTTAATCTTTTCGTTGACGGAAGTTGTCACGTTTGTACTGTGTCAGTGGTGTACGAAATACAAATATGATTTTCTTTTCTTTTGCTTTTTTTTTATTAAGTACAATAAGATTACGTTTCCCTATCTACGTGATAATCAACCCGTTGAATTTACTCAGATAAATGTCACCATTATGCTGTTTTCTTGACGTTGTTTATCTACTTTATTATTAGGTATGTGTAAAAGTTTCCAGCGCCCTCTTTAAAAAAAACAACTAAAGAAACATTTACGCAAATCTGATTGCGGGAAAGATCCGACGGTTAAGGACGAAAAGAACAGCTGAATAGATTTCAAATTCCAGCTAGAACAGTATGCTATGAGGAAAGGCATGAATCCACGTGTTCCTCCTTAGGAATGGTTATGTACTTACCCAACTCGTCCACTACGGTCAATTTTTACATGTAAGATTACATCTGGTTAAAATTTAGAGTTTTCTCTCTCCCAGACTAGTTGCTGTAACAAGTCCAGTCTACCGTAAGCCATAATTGATGCATAAGAGAAAACAAAGAGATTCATGCTACATTCAATTACTTCAAGGAATCACCTCCATCTTAGTAGACTAGTTAACATACCTCAGCAGCAAAATCTCATCTATTGAAAACAATGTCCACTTTCGCATAGGAAAATCGTGGACTGTAATTAACTGTATAGAAATAGAGATCGTATAGAAATCTAATCTCTCTGATAAAATAAAACGAGATTTCTTTCAAACTGTGACTGTGATAGTACTAATGTATGGACGCACCATCTGGACCCTAACGAATCTCATGGTGAAAGAACTAGATGGAAACTATACAAGAATACTACACGTTGTTTTCAACAAATCCTGGAAGCAACAACCCCCACTATACGGCAGTTATACGGCCATTTATCCCCATCTCACAAACCATCCAATAAGACGATCAAGACATGCTAGGTAGGGCTGGGGAAGTATGGACGAACTCACAAGAGACAGTTTCTTATGAACTCCAGCATATGGATGCACCAGGGTTGACTGACCTGCAACATATATCAGTTCTGTGCGGACATTGAATGCCGTCGAGAGGACTTGCCAGAAGCAATGGACGATATTATCAGTTATCTAGATTGGTTTGGTTTGACTTGGTTTTATGGCATATTAACCATTGTAGGTTATTTAATAGTAAACCCATTTTTTGTACAATTATGTTTCACAAATTTTAAATAATTATATTTTAACCAATTCAGTTTGGCATAAGTATGCAGTTTAAATGTCAAAACAATCTCATCTCAACCAATTCAGTTTAGCATCAATACACAGTTAGTTTTATTTGACTCATCGAAAGGGCCCTATCAGGTGCTACCACTCCGGGCCAGAGTGGTCCTGGGAGCGATGCGATGGCAATAAAGGGGTACTCCACATTACCCAAATCTCCAGCCTCACTGGGGCCTCATCATCAGATTGTTTAGTGTCATATCCAGGACACTCGTTGGGGAGGTCTTACCCCTCTGTAGAGATGCAGTCAGTGTATTCTACCACCCCAACCGACAGGGCAACTGTTATCTGGACCCTAAACAATGTGTATCTTGTAAACCATAAAGATATATCTGAACTGATACGGTAAGAACCAGAAGGACTAAGAGTACAATTCCAATGTATTGGACCCAAAGTTGATTCTTTTCACAAGGAAGGATTTTCACCTGACGTCACAGAAACTTAATATTTGAATATTTTATATCTTATTTTACACGAAAGGAATAGATATATAGTTTTCTATATATTCCTCTCTCTCTCTCTCTCTATATATATATATATATATATATATATATATATATATATATAGTTTATAAAATAATGCCGGAAAGTTATATATAAATTTCCAGTATAATCTTACTTTCTTATTTTACTTACTTTTAGGAGGTTTCCATACAAACATTCGTTTTTCACGTGCTGTTGCTATTTCACACCAAGGACTTTGCGTAGCATTCTTGAGTAGCAAACATCAAAACTCTTTTCTATTCTATCTGTAAATGTCCATATCTCACTGCTATTCGAAAACCCCGATTCAACAATGTATAGAATGGTGCCAGAGAGGTTTCAATTTTATTTTTGGTTACAGAGTTTTAATGCTGATAAGTCTGTAAATAAATAATACCTAATAAAATCCGTTTTGACAGTATAATGTTCAACTTGAAATAATAAACTATGAGAAAGCTTAAATTCAGGGTTTTCCAAGAAATTTCCGGTGGTTAATTATCCACAAAGAATCATTTTTGGTTTAAAAAGAACTTAACTTAAAAAAAAAAAAAGAAATTGGTTGTATGTGCTTATTTATGTGTGATAATAACTGAAAATCAATTGAAGGGATCCAGAGTCTTGACCCTCCCACTTCACCATAACAGTACACAGTTGGTTATCGATACAGAAGACTTACTTAAAAATTAATGGTTTCAACATTATTAATGGTTTTAAATTATGTAGAACGTAATCTCGACTTTTCAGTAACGTTATCATCTTGTCATAAAATGCATATTAACACCACAGAATTAACGATACGTTAAGATCTTGTATATTGACGTGAATTTCACGGAAGTTCTATTCTCCTTCACGTTTAGTATAATGACATGTCATCCTATCAGTTAATTCAGGAAATTTATGAATACACTGTTCCTTTTCATGATAAGGGAATATCACTTGATAAAAACAAGGACGAAGAGTTTCGTTCTATGATTATGTTACAATTGCAAACGTTTTGAGTCTCTTTATTCTTTTTTAAAAGTCAAATCTTCATGTTTTTATTTCATCGTATAAGTTACATAAATGATACATCATGATATCCGTTTTCATTGTATAATGTTACACAAGAACTAATAAAATATTGGTATCTTTGGTTTCGAAGAAAATTATTTGGTACTTATGCATCTATGTTACCGCAAAAAATCCGAACTTTCTCGAGCGTTTCTGGAAAGAATCGGAATATGCCGAAACGCCTAGCTAATCAAATTTAAAATAAAATAATTCAATCAATTTGTTTACTAAGTTAGAAACAAGTGTAAACATGAATTTATCGCAGCTAAGCGAAAATCTACAATGTGCAGAAATGGTGATCCAATTCTGCCAAGAAAAAAAACCTTATTGGCAAAATTAAAAGTTGCCGGGCATGTGAGCATCTTTGCCACCAAAAAAAAATGAGGAAAAGTTATGCCTGGAGATGCCGGAACACCAAATGCAGGACCTGGATTATTATTAAATTGTTAGGGGGAAGTACAGAATAGTTACAAAACACCCGCCCTCCCAATGGTAAGAATGGATTTATAAATTAACACGTTATTACTTCTGTGCATAAATGCGAAAAAAAATGTTTAAAAAGACAAAAAGATGATACCCCCCCCTAGATAAAATAAAAATTCAAACTATTTTTTCATATTGGAAATGACTGTTGATTTATTCTTTTTCTCCTGAAAAGGTTGGTAACATTATCTATTAAAAATTGTCTTTTTCTCTTTTTTTTTTTTTTTTTTTTTTTGTTCATGCGTTTTGTCAACAAATTGGTTGACTTATATTATCGTCTGCTTGCTTAAATTTCCTTCCGGAATATTCCGATTCTTTCCGTTATCGGTCCGGAAATGCACGGGAAAGTTCGGCTTTTTTTTTTTCGGTAACATAGATGCATAAGTACCAATTATTTTTCTACCCAAAAATTGTTAAGGGGGTATTTATTCATCGATGATGCTGTAATACTTAAAAATATCTGTTTTGATTGAAGGCATACTGTTGTTAAGTAGTTGTGGACCTGTTTAATTCTGAGATGGGTGACTACTTAAAAACAGTAGGTTCTGGAAGCAACTTGAGGCCTATTCGCCAAATTAAGCAAAGTTTAGTAAAAAAAAAAACCCCCAAAAAAACAACCTTAATAGTGTCAATTCTGAAGACACGCAGAAGTTAAGCAGCTATGAGCCCATTCTGTTCTGAGATGGGTGACCACTTAAGACTAGCAGGTTTGTAAGCAATCTGATGCCTTTGAAACGGTCAAAGCAAAGCTTAGTAAACAACAATTGTTGATAATAATCTAAAATATATTTTTTTCTATTTTCAGTTTCAAGAGGCTGTCTCCGGACAACAGGCTGTGCCGGAATACAAAGTGGAAATTCAAAAGAGAGGAAAAGGGATAATCCTCCATTATGGTTTTGTCAAGGTTCTTTGGGATTGGTTGATAATGTTGTGCACGTTTTATATAGCAATTATGGTTCCGTTCAATGCTGCCTTCATCGTAGGAGAGTTTGATCGCACAAGTATATACGCTGACGTCGCCGTAGAGATTATTTTTGGAATAGGTGAGTATTAAACATTTTCAGTTTTCCACAATTTAGTCAAATTGTTGTTTTTATCCCTGTATTTTGGCCGATTCGTTTTTCGGCCTTCCTCGATATCTGATAGTGCTCCTAGTCTTTGCTACAGACAACTATACGTGTCCCTGACGCAGCTCTTCTTTATGCAATGGAAGGCAATGTCTGGACAGCGAAGTCTCAATGATCAAGTTTTAAATATTTTTTGTAACCCTCGTCCAAGGACAGAAAAAATTAGGATTCTTTTTATGCTGTGGGTGTAGGATATTGAATATGTATTAGATGTTCTTTAAAACCCCCAGTTTTTGGTATCCCTGTTTCGAAGACAGAAACAATTTAGTATGTTTTTATGCCCAGGGTATAGGATATTGCACATGTGTTAGATGCACTTTAAAAACACACTCACAGGGTGAAAGATATTTGTTATGGATTATTTCGTCTTAATTTCTCTTTTTTGTGTATTTTTTGCATCTAATCAGACCGTTATTATTCACTGAAGTGCTCGGAATGGTGTTCTCGTCTTGGTTGTTATTGTAATCAAAACGTTTTGGTCATTGCACCTTCTGCCTTGTTCACTTAAAAAAAACTGGTTCTGATAAACAAAGGAATCCAGTATATTGTGGTAAAATCCCGACTCTGGCTCCTTTCAATCGAGCTAAAATCCAAATCTGATTGACTGACGGATTTTAATGGCATGTCAATCCGTCTACGGTTATTTCATTCTTAGTGGTTAGGGAATCGCGTTCCTTGTACGTTTATATTTACAAGTTTTGCTTAATTATTTCTTAAAAGGTTTTTTTTTGTATTCGGTCCCATCAAGTACGAAAAATTTTTATGTAGATCTATCTAACCCATTGCTAGAACACTTACTCTTTAGAAAATGATTAAATATTTCTATTTGATCCATAGTACGACCACTCCAGTTCAGAGTTGATCTCGGGATTAATTTTAATGAAGGGATATTCTATACTCCCGATATCTCAAGAACTAGAGTCTTACAATCAGATGCAGTTTAGAGTCATATTCTGGACACCTCCTTTTTTAGCGGGTGTCTTACTCCTCTGCAAGGGATACAGCCAGAATATTCAGAACCTTGTCAACAGAGTCGTCTCATTTTGAGATGTATGCTGCGCATGGAGCATTGACAGTTAAATAAGAACAGTCTCTCCCCGTGAATAGAAGAAAAGGTTCAGCTTGAAATTCCTGGCAGATTACTGACTACGACTGACACCCAGGAAGGCCAGCGAATACAATAGCCGAAAAGTTGTAGCTATAGTGATAACTAAAATTAGGGCACTCAGTCGAGCACTTTTGTTAATGATGATTTATTTAAAAAAAAAAAAAAAAGAACGCTTACGTAATGTTGTATCTGATTCGATCAGGCTTGCTCGAATTTTAACTTTTCATGAAAAAATCAATGTAAAAATTCAAAATTCAAAACAATTTAAAAAAAAAATGACTTATCTGTATCCTGGTTTGGTCGTAACGGCTTTACAACTGATTTAAATTCAGAGTTTTCTTTCTCCTAGACTGGTTGCCATAAGATTAAAGAGCTCAGTCTGTCTTATTACTTAACCCATTGTTAGAGGGGAGATTGTTGGATTCATATCTGTCCCAAGATATAAAGTGCGAACAACCTCGTTCTGGATCTGAACATTAGTAGCTGAGTTCACTACCTGCGATAATAACTACATCTACACCACCTCAATAAACAATGTAAATAGACTTTAAAAAAAAAAAAGGTTTATTGTTCAGTCTGGTTGTGGCAATAAAACGCTACTGGATTTACCAAAATTTGTTAAATTCAAATTTTGTTAAAAAAAAATTATCAATGTCAAGGTAAATAAGGATCTTGGCATTAATGAGATGAATGAATTTACCAAATCCCAAAGACCTTTATTTTTATTTACTAGAATGGGTGAAAATCAAGTGATAAAAATACTTCGTTCAACAAGGTTTGTTTTGTTACTGTTGTTTTGTTTGGGGGGGGTAAGAGTTAACAGCTTATCAACCCCTTATGGGTTATTTAATGCTGTAATTTTATGTATTTGATGATGTTTTGTTTTCATCGCACATTTAGTATTTTCAGGTATATGAACAATATAAATATAATTACATATATTTTCAACGTTTCTCTGCAACAGTTTTTTAAATAGCACATTTTATTTGTTTAATTCAAAAGAATCGTGTGTTTACCCACAAAAGATCGATATGTCGTTGAATAAAGAAACCAAACCAAACCAAACCATAAAAACCTCGTTTCTACGTAGCTACAGCACTGTAACAAACATAGTGTGGTCGCGAACTTATATCCTCAAAGGCGTGGAAACTTTACACACATACACACACACACGCACACACACACACACACATACATATATATATATATATATATATATAGGATGCTGAAGCAAACTTATGAATATTCTAGTAAAATAATAAACAACTCTATTATAAAACAAGATTAATTCTAATCTTTAAAAATAACCAGCTAAATAAGAAGATAGACACAAAACTAAATTTACTCAATATGGCCACCATTTTTTTTTTTCAAGTTATTGTGTCAATACGCTTTTGAAACGATTTGCATGCCTTCAAAATAAATTCTTCAGACATTCTATTCCATTCCTCTTCAAAGCGAACCAATATTTGGATGAGAAGTTGCATTTGTTTTATTTTCTAAAACGACCCATGTCGCACAATCAAGGCGGGGGGGGGTTAAGGTCTGGGCTTGATGGAGACCATAAAGAAACTCCAATTATTTCGGAAATTTTATTATTTTCGATTGGTTTCGGCATTAAGCAAATCATAGATTCTTTGTCATTTCTTTACTTGCTCACGCATAATGATCGGAAATTTTAATGAAAAAGTGTTTGAATAAAAGAATTAATCATGAAAATTTAGATTTATCGCGTGTTTTTTTTTTTCTTTTCAAGAATTGAACTAATCAGACTAAAAGAACGTTTTAAAAATTATTTCATATTTTGCTTCTGCATCCTATATATATATATATATATGTGTGTGTGTGTGTGTGCGCGCGAGTTCACTACATATATTTTTTAAAGTTAAATTTTGTTTTTAGTTTTCATCTAATCTAAATAAGTATTTAATTTAAGTAATTTAAAAGTCTGTTTAAAATTAAAGTTAAACGTTAAAATGAATTTAGTTCGGATGTGTAACTCCGAACTCTGTTGCCTACATAAGAAATTTTAATTTTAACCCAATAAAACTATATAAATGTATGATACCTTGGAATAGATTTAAAAAAAGAAAAGAAAATTTCCATTCAAAGATCCGAAAGAAGAAAAGTCTTGCGCCGTTTTGGTGTCCTGGGTATGACACTTAATTACACTCAGTGGTGGTGCTTCAGTACTGAGTTCTGGGGAGTGCTGAGTACATTTATATTACTAATACTCCCAGGTCCACTCATTGCCAATACTCTAAGGTCCATTCTTATCCAGTGTGGTAGTACTTGTTAGATACAGATCCAGATGTCCCTGCTAGGTATAGATCAGAAGATATTTTTAAGAAATTTTAGTATGGGTTTGGTTTTATGATAAATCAACCCTTGTAGGTTATTCAATGCCAAATCATATTTATACATATATTAGATATATGATTTATTTGGTTTGGTTTGGTTTGGTTTTATGGCCTATCAACCATTGTTGGTTATTGTTGTGGGACCCTTACCCATCTTACCATAATGGACTCTTCTCACCGTTATTAGTACTAGAGATTTCGTTGCCTGGGGCAGATCAATATCGGTGTTATCTGAACAGTACGAGACTTCTTACCTTTTCTATGTAGCTCTATCTTTCTTGTGTAATATAATCTGTTATCTAATATCCGTGCTTGTGTTTTCATTAGTGACATTTTCCGGGGCCACAACAATTATTTAATGCCAAATCCTGTTTTTACTTATATATTAAATATATGATTTGTAAATACATTGTATAGATACTCACAGTTAAGGGATCAAATAGTTCGATTTCTAATAATCCAATTTAGCCTAAGTCAACAAAGTTAAATGGTTCCAAGTATTGCTTTGTATAGCTTTGTAACAATTCAATTGAACATCAATCATTTGTTTCCATACAGTTAAATGATCAAACAGTTCTATTTGTAACAACTCAATTTAGCATCAGTCATTTGTTTGCACACAATTTAAATGTCAAACAGTTCTATTTGACCTATAGATAGAGCCAATCAGGTGCTACCATTCCGGTTCAGAGTGGACCTGGGACCGATGGAAATGGAGGGGTACTCCGCATTCCCCCCAAGTTCCTGCATTACTGGAGCCTCACCATCGGATTATTTAGTGTCATAATCAGGACACCCTTCTATAGTCCCAGCTAACTGGGTTATTAGTATTGGGTAGGAATACTTGAAATCATATAACTATACTGATAGGATTTTACCCGTTAAGAATAAGACGAAATCAATATTTGCAGTGTAAGGAAAAATAAGGCTTACTGTAACACGAGACGTGACAAGAGAAAAGGAACAAGACAGCAAATTTGGTTGAAAAAAGTTTATATTTAGCGAAAGAGGTAAAGAAAAGAGGAAAAGAAAAATAATTGCAAAAAAGAGGTGTTTTCTGCGGACTTAACTATAGCATTTGTCTTGGTAACAGTTTTTTCAGTTTCATGTAGTTTTGGTGGCTGCTCCGTACAAATTCAAAGGCTTGAAGAAGGAGAATTTTGGGTCCCCACGTATGTAGTGCGCCACATGGGGTTGCTAACTAGCAGTCTGCTTCGTTAGCAGTCAAGATTCCATGTTACAATCGTTGGTGTTAAAAGGGGAAAAAAGATCTTTTAGTTTGAAGAACGCGCGCACGTGTGATGGTACGACAGATGTGCTGATAGCGGCCTGTGATTAGTTGTTTTTCAGCCAATCACGGGGTATGTAAATGGTGATTCTGTAAATAATTTCCAATCATTCAAAGAAATGTTTATTATAGACAAATAATATAAAAGTTTAAAAAATGATTGCAATGGAATATCGTAAATGTAAATAGTTATGATTGTAACCAAACATTTACAAATTTATCAGATTTCGGCATTAAATAAGCTATATGATGTTGATATGCAGTTAAATAAACCACAACAAATCTTGCGTCATTTTGGTTTTCTCTTATCCAACCTTATATAAAAAATCAGCTCTCTTCGATAATACCCAGAGTGTTGTTTTTACAATTGATATTATCAACCAATTGAATTAAACAACCAACGTATCAATTTCAATATTTGTTCAGTTTGTTACTGGTATACTCGGTTGTAGAGAAGATATTCTCAAAAATATTGTTATGCCTTTTTTTTAAATCCCTTTATTTATTGAATGACCCTTGTGTGTGTATATATATATATATATATCACTGGTAGCCTCATTTATTCGGCTTTGTGCCACATCTAAGCAAAAGGCTTAGTAAATTACTATATATATATGTGTGTGTGTGTGTGTGTGTGTGTGAGAACTGTCTTGTTCACTCATGCCCGTAGTAGAAAATCTACCTTCAGCCCATTTCTAAAGATCTTTCTTAACTGAAACATTCTTCTCCATACACATACATTCTTCTGTAAATTTCACATGGTTTGTACTTCTCAGCCACGAAATATTTGAGTGCAGATCTCCGTTCAACCCCGGAACACTCTGTTTGATTTGCTGCCGATTGGAATAGCCTCAGAACAAATATTTTTACTAAATTAAAATGATTTTTTCTTTGATTAGATTCCAAACACAGAAGAGTAAAAAATGGAAAAAAATTCTGAAAAAAAAGTATTTTGCTTTTTTCCAAAAAAATCCCCTTATTTATTGAATGACCCTCGTATATATATATATATGTGTGTGTGTGTGTGTGTTTGTGGAGAGAAAGAAAGAAAGAAAGAAAGAAAGAGAAGGAGAGACAGAGTGAGGGAAAGAGAAAGAGAGACACTTCTTTATAAATGTATAAGTAGTTTATTGCAAGTATGATAAACAGTTAAAATTGATCGTTCTTATGGCAGAGATCTTGATATAGCTCCAGTTATTTTTAGTATTACATATATATATATATATATATATATATATATATATATGCGTGTGTTTGTGTGTGTGTGGTTGAGTGTGTGTGGGGGGGGTTAAAATATTTCACTGTCCAAATGGTGGGGCTTAGAATATGCTGACTGTATCCCTTGCATTGAAAAAAGACCCCTTTCAAAATGGGCATGACACTAAACAGCATCTGATTGTAAAGCTCCAGTTCTAGAGATCTGGAAAGTGTGGAGTACCCCTTCATTACCATTACTCCCAAGTCCATTCTTATCCGGAGTGGAAATACCTGTTTGTATCCCACCAATCAGTTAAGTAGATCTGTTTAAAAATTATTCTTTTTCGAGAGGACCGTGCGCGGAAAAAAAAACCCTCTTCAAAAACAACTACAGAAAAAAATATTAATATATGCGATTTTCTTACATCTAAACGAGTTGACGTGCCTTTAAATAAATTTATAAATAAAAAAATGTTGATATGCGATTAAATCAATCAATAAATAAGAAATGTTGGCATCCCATTGAATCAATTAATAAATAAAAATGCTGACATCCCATTAAACCAATCAACTGATAAAAAATATTGACATGTCGTTAAATCAATCAATTGATAAAAAATATTGACATATCGTTAAATCAATCAATAAATAAAAAATGTTACTCTGCCGTTAAATCAATCAACAAATAAAAAATGTTGACATACCGTTAAATCAATCAACAAGTACAAAATGTTGATATGCCGTTAAATCAATCAATAGAGACAAATAATACATTCAAGCAATTTAAAACACTATATAACTGTGACAATACACCGCCGGCCGACCCCCACTATCTCATCCAACCAAACTACTCATGGCCATTAGAATCGTCTAGTGGTTTTTCTCATCTATGGCCCGGTGTATTTCACATTTCTTTACAAACACACAAAATACAACCGAGAGGATGGAAGAAAAGAACAAAATCATGGGCTTGGGTTAGCTCCAAGCGCAAGAAAGGAGAAGTCTGTGACACATTTGTTCAGCTCTCCGTGCATTTGCCGGCTATCGCGATCGTGTATACGCGCGAAACTCTCACAAGCCACTAGGAATGCTGACTCATCTTCTCGTGTTGGTCAACCCGGCATCTGTAGGTCAACAGGTCCTAGCAGCCGCTATTCTGACTTCTGTTGACTGGTCTCCTCTCTGCCCGACTCTCATCTCTTGACTGACCTTCTCTTGACTGCTTTCTCCTGCCGGCTGTCTCCTTCTGTCTTCTTTAGGACCTTCCTTCCCTCCTCTACTTCCAGACTCGTGGGAGATCTCGCGCACAAGCGCTTTGTGTGGGTTTCGCACCAAAACAAACAAAGGGATCCTCTGACTGACACTCACACCCACAGAAACGAATGCCACCCACCGTGTCACATAACATCAAATTTTAACGTAAAAATAAACATAATTTTGATGTAGTTCTCACCGTATATACTCTTGAGTAATAAACGACCAGAAATTTTTTGCCATAAAAGCTTACTTAGTTTCTAATGTTGACCAATATGATGCATTAATTAATCCTAGAAACAAGGAAAGCTTCGAATTGTTGCACATTCCTAATTTTCTTTTACAATTCTTTTTTTCAGATATTGTTCTAAATTTTCGAACGACATATGTGAGTGAGACGGGACAAGTCGTATACGACGGAAAATTAATTGCACTAAATTACATCAGACAATGGTTTCTCATGGATCTCTTAGCAGCTATACCATTCGATCTGCTCTATGCTTTTCAAGTAGAAACGGTAAGTAAACGTTTATATGATTTTTTGAAAATTTAGCGCGAAAATTCTCAACCTTTTCTTTTTACCTTTGAGCCCCTTTGATCCCTATATAATTCTGGTGGACCCTCATAACCATTCCCTGCTTTAAGAATCTTTCTTCCAAGATGTAGCCGTGTCACTACTACTGTATGGTTGCATTACTTGGACTCTTATGAAACGCTTAGGGAAAAGGGTAAATGGGAACTTAACAAGGATGCTACATGCTGTTTTGAACAAATTTTGGAAGCACCACACTAAAACAGCAGTTTATGGACACTTACCTCCCATCTCACAAACCATCCAAGTAAGACGACCAGCACTATCATAATGAACATTTTCCTATGGACTCCGATACATGGATACACCAGTGTTAGCTGACCAGCTAAAATTTACTTTCATCAGCTCTGCGAACATTGAATGTAGTCTTATGGAGAGCGATAGCCGATAGGGACGGATGGTGAGAGAGAGTCATAGGAATTCAAGCTGTCAGTACGCCTTGATAATCATGAGGAGGAAGTGTCACAAATTATTAAAAGAATTTGAGTATTGTAGAAGTATAAATAATTAATTGCAATTAAACCCTTAAAAATAAATTAAATTCTATGAAAAAATATTTATTAGTGTTGGGTATCATCTACCTTTTCAGCATAATGAGCTGTTCCATCTGCCATATATGGCAGTAGCGGAGATCAGTCCGGAAAGAATAAGCCTACAAGTCAGACCAGAAGAGCCGTTCCTATTGTTGAAGTATATCCTTACTCTATCACTAATCCTATGTTCTTATTACTAACAGTCTCTCTCTTGTAAATAGTATTTCCTGTAAATATAACTATATTCCTCACATATCGTGGTTTGTCTTATTATTATTACTACTTGTGTTCACTAACCAGAACACAACAATTAGTAAAATAGTTCATGGATATAATAAAATTGGCGACCCTAGTCGAGGGTGACCCGAAGGCTCCCTTTTCAATAGCTACTACACCGAGGTGTAGGAGAGGGCACTACTCAATTCCCTGGATTGCTTCACTTTACCTTTAATCCTTACCTTATAATGCTGAGGATTAAGCAAGGCGGCATCAAGTACCATTTTTTTGAGTTATTGGTATGACTCGACCTGGGATTGAACCCCGGTCTCTCGGACCATTGGCGAACACTTTACTCATTAGGCTAATGGTCCGGTTTCATAGATATACAAGAACATATTTATTAAAAAGAGATACTACTTTAGTATTATTTTGTTCAATACGGGCATTATGGTTGATAGTACTCTACTAGTTTTGCAATATTCCGTCCACCATTGTCAATGATAATCTAAAATCATCTTTTCAGTCAATGTTGAGACAGTTACAAGTTTTTGACTATAAGTTAGAGACGCAGCAGAAATAAAATTTTATAAGTTAAAGTCCAGTCGGTTGGGGCTATAGAATACAGTAACTGCATCGCCCGAGAGGAGTAAGACACCCCCAACGAGTGTCCTGGGTATGACACAGTCCTGGAGCTCTGAGGAATGTCGAGTATTCTTTCATTGGTATTACTCTGACCCAGAGTGGTAATACCTCTTAGGATCCTAACTATGGATCAAATAGAACTTTTTACCCATTAAACAGTGCGGAAACAAATGACTGATGTTAAATTGAATTGTTACGGTTATATAGCAATACTTGAAACTATTTAACTGTGTGAAAATAAAACTATTGATGTTTGCCATATTTGAAGCCATTTAAATGTGAGAAAACAAATAATTAATACGAAATAGAATCATTGCTTTTTGATAGATATACTTGAAACCATAAAACTGTTTGTAAAATACTTTTAGCGTGAGAAATACTTGAAACCATTTAACTGTGCGCAAACAAATTATCTGTAAATTAAATTACCAGAATCAATTTACTTACAAATCATATATATATATATATATATATATATATATATATATATATATAATTTGTTTGCGCACAGTTAAATGGTTTCAAGTATTTCTCACGCTGATAGTTTTTTACAAACAGTATTATGGTTTTAAGTATATCTGTCAAAAAGCAATGATTCGATTTCGTATTAATTATATATGTATATATATATATATATAGCACTAATACCCTTAGGAAAGGTATGAATCCGATTATTCTCCCTCCAGCTCTGGGTAAATAGTAGGGCAGACTAGGTTCTTCAGACTTGGTGAGGCAACTAGACTAGGAGAAGGAAAACTGAATTCAAACCTGTTAAACTCCGCTTAAAAATTGACCTTGTGTCATATCCTCCCCGAGTGGAGGGGTTTATATATATATATATATATATATATAGCATAAGTACACAATTTAGATCTATTTTTCTCATAGAGAGAACCTTATCAGGTGCTACCACTCCGGGCTGAGTGGAATTGGAAGCCATGGTAATGAAGAGGTACTCTGCATTCCCCAAAGCACCATCGGATTGTTTAATTTCATATCAGGACACTCGTTAGCGGGGTCTCACCCCTCTGCAGCGGAGCAACCAGCGTATTCTACAGCTCCAAACGACTGAGCAACGTAGCTTAGTCTTATATAGCAATATTTGAAACCATGGCCTAATAAGTAGTGTTTGCCAATGGTCCAGGAGACTGAGGTTCAATCCCAGGTCGTGTCATACCAAAGACTCAAAAAATAGTACTTGAAGCGGCCTCGCTTAACACTCAGGAGCAATCCAGGCAATGGAGTAGCGCTTTCCTCTACACCTTTGTGTAGTAGCTACTGAAAAGGGAGCCTTCGGGTCACCCTCTACGAAGGTCACCAACTTTACTTTTTACTTTATTAATACTAAAAAGAATTATTTGTGTTCGATATGAATACTTTAGATTATTTAAGTGATACCTCCAAATTATTCGTTTACAAATTATATATATATATATATATACATTTTCTAATGTTCATCATACAACGTGTGAAAGCACGTGCGATACTCTGTCCTCATCAGCCGCCAACAAGGGTGATAACCCAGTTTCAGTAGCTGAAGGCGGTATTGCCACTCCTGGCGCTACCAAGCAACTTTTGCCACCGGACAGAGTATTTAAAAGAAATATATATCTATATATACACCAGATCAACTAAAAGCAGACATTACATTGAACGTTCGTTCATCTTAATTTTAGAGCAGTTTGTGATTTTAAAAAAGCATTTACTTACGACCGTTGATGTCATAGCAACCGTTTCTTGATTTTGCGTAATCACACGAGAAAGGTGGTTCCGCGTGCATATCATTCACGTTGAAATTCTTTCTATATCCATCATCTATTCGGTTCGTTTTCTTTCAGTTGTATCTTTTTTATGCGTTACTGCCCAAAAGCACTCGAGACAAACGTCATATATAATTCTGCTGAAAGATGTTATTTGTTGATCAATGGGGCCCTCAAGATGGGTGGTGAGTAAAAAGAAAGCTCCTGGTTTAAGTTTGTCCAGGTAGCTATCTGATTCCCCATGGGCCACTAAATTCTTAGCTTGCAAGGAATGTCTCCAGGACGCTGATGGTCAGTAATGGGCTCGTGAATACTGTGGGGGTAAACCTGATTCATAGGCCCATCATTCGATTTACATTCTCCGGCAGGAGAATTACGTTGTTTGCACCAGCGTGCCTTGTGGATTCGTGATCCTCGCAAGCTGTTGAATTTTCTGCCGCTATCACACGTTGTAGCTGGGTACATATCCAGATCGTTACCGTATAAGCAAGTATGATGGGTGATATATTCTCCCTCCCCGCTACAGACACAACAGGATAAGGTATTAAGTTAACTACAAGCGTAGATGTGCCGTAAAACACAATCAACCAAAAAGGTAAAATGAAGGAAAAGCAGTATCATACAACTACAACATTTTTCGTTGATCTCAAAAATATTATCGTAGACGCCGCTTGTTTATATTTTACTGGCACGGACCCTCAAAAATGTTATACGGACTCTCTCCAGAAACCCAGAGACCGTTGAGAACATTTGAATGAGAATTATAAAAGTATGGACGACTTGTTTCGAGAGGTCGGTAGAACTCGCCCTTCACTGAGCTGACAAGGCACCGAAAGAACAAGGTTGTATGTAAGACCAACATTTGCTCCTGCAGTATATCACCATCCTCTCTAACAACACTGTTGTGTGTTCAACGGAAGGATAAGAGGCAATAAACCTTAGCATCAGTTTGGTTTGGTTTAACGGCATATCAAAATTCATTGGTTATTTAATGTAAATCCTTCCTTGTACAAAAACAGAAGTACAATTTAACCAGTAGCGGGAGGGATAAAGGGTTTCATACGTATCCTAACTGTATTAGTCCAGAAGGGAACGTAATAGCTTGGCTTGAGTTCGAAACCGTTTACTACAATTTCGTAATTAGCCACTACGCCACGGGAACTTCTCCCTTCTTCTTGGGACAGGTGTCGTGGCTGGTGATGCGAGACGGGAGTTGAAAACGATATCATCACCTGGTTTTGAATCCAGAGATGTCCTTTTTCTAGACTAGTTACCCACCATGGCTATAGAGCTCAGTCTGCTCTATTACTTTTACGCTGTCGTGTTTGTAAAGTGTTTGAATCCAGTTTTCTCCTGTTTTCCCTATGTGAGTATATATATATATATATATGTATTAAGGAGTCCACACGAATATATATATATATATATATATATATATATATATATATATATCATGCATCAATGGAGGTGTATGATATATATATATATATATATATATATATTAAGGATTTCATACTTTAACTATATGAATGTTACCATTGTTTTCTATAAATGAGATATTGCTCCCAAAGTATATGAACTAGTATACAAATTTCTGTGGTTCGTCATCATGATAAAAACAAATCAATGAATTTTAGAAATATGGACATCATTTATCATATTTACCAACCCCTCTGCTCGGTTTTTTAAGCGGAGTTAAACAGGTTTGAATTCACAGTTTTCCTTCTCCTAGACTAGTTACCTCACCAAGGCTGAACAACCTAGTCCGTCCTACTATTTACTCATAGCTGGAGGGAGAATAATCGGATTCATACCTTTCCCAAGGGTATTAGTGTTATGTGAAATGCAATCAGTCTCGTCCAGGATTTGAACTCGTGTCACTGTGTCCATTTCCTGCGAGGATAACTATTACACCACGGGCACCTGGATATTATTTATTATACTTTATGTTAAGTTGAAGTTGTAACCTTTGCGGTGGTGGGGGTATTGTTAATATAGCACAGATCTTTCATGCAAACCTGACAAAAAGAAAGTTTTCTTTTAGTACAAGATGCAGAAGCAAATATGTAATCATTTTTAAAAATGTCTTTTTAATCTAATTAGTTCAATCTTTGAAAAAAAAAAAACGCGATAAATCTAAATTTATATGATTAATTCTATTATTCAAGCACTTTTTCATTAGAATTCAGCTTTTAAAAAAGAATCTATGATTTACTTAACGTCCAAATCAAGCCAAAATTTCTTTGCCAACCCTATACAAAGCAAAAAAAAAAACATCTTTTTTTTTTTATTGAAAAAGTCCTTTTTAAGGAAAAGGGGGAGTGGAAGAGTGAACAAAAAACGAAGATCTGATGATGGTTCATGAGAACCGAAAAGGTTATAGCGTTGACTTTCTTTTACATTAGATTCTTCTCTTTGGACTACCTTGTTTTTTTAATTTCTCTCTCTCTCTCTCTCTCTCTCTCTCTCTCTCTCTCTCTCTCATATATATATATATATATATATATATATATATATATATATATACGTGTATTCTAAAGAATGTTAAGACTTTTACAAAGCAAAAAAGAACCTTTTTTTTTACTGAAAAAGTCCTTTTTAAGGAAAAGGGGGATTGGAAGAGTGAACAAAAAACGAAGATCTGATGATGGTTCATGAGAACCGAAAAGGTTATAGCGTTGACTTTCTTTTACATTAGATTCTTCTCTTTGGACTACCTTGTTTTTTAATTTCTCTCTCTCTCTCTCTCTCTCTCTTTCTCTCTCTCTCTCTCTCTCTCTCTCTCTCTCTCATATATATATATATATATATATATATATATATATATATATATATATACGTGTATTCTAAAGAATGTTAAGACTTTTACAAAGCAAAAAAGAACCTTTTTTTTTTTTTACTGAAAAAGCCCTTTTTAAGGAAAAGGGGGATTGGAAGAGTGAACAAAAAATGAAAAGAAAGCTTTTTAACTGCTCTCGCAACGATTATTAAGAAGAACCCCACAACGACAATAAGAAATCACACTAATGAATTGAAAGTCCTCGAGAAAACTGTGAGGACAGCAATTAAACAAGACTTAAGCCTCGGCCTTAACTTCCTTGATTACGCTATATGGGGCGTTTTAGAAAATAAAACAAATCCATCTTCCCATCCAAATATTGAGGAGGAATAGAATAAAATATCTGATGAATTTATTTTGAAGGCATGCAAATCGATTTGAAGGCATGTTGATACAAAAATTGAAGAAAATGGTGTCCATATTAAGTAAATTTGCTGTTTTTTATCTATCTTCTTATTTTGTTGTTTATTTTTTTTTCTAATTGAACTAAATCTTGTTTTATGATAGAGTCGTTTATTATTATTATACTAGAATATTCTTAATTTTTCTTTCGCACCCTCTATAGATATAGATATGAACTAAAGGTAATTCAAATTTCCACAACTTACTATTGTTTCATTACGATGTATTCTATGTATGAGACATAGAATTAAAGATTATCATTAATCATTTGCGCACTTTTTGTTTTTCAAACGTTTTTAAGCGGTTGTTTATTCTCGTGTTTTGTGTACACAAGTAATGCCTTATGATGGAGGCACCCATGGACTTAACGGTCATCGTCGAAGAAAATGGACACGCCGACCCAACTTCAACTCTTGGGCAATGCTGTTCTTGCGATCTAGCAGAAGGAAAACTCTGAAATCAAACCTGTTAAACTTCGCTTAACAACTGACTTTGTGTGAAGGGGTTGGGTAAATACATTTAATGTTTTAGATTTTATCTAACGATAAGTCTAATAACTTTTATTATATATATATATATATATATATATATATATATATATATATATATATATATATATATATATATATATATATATATATATATATATATATAATGTGTGACCGTGGTGTAATGGTTATCGTCGTAGGGTTCAAATCCTGGACGAGACTGATTGCATTTCACATAGCCCAAATACCCTTGGGAAAGGTATGAATCCAATTATTCTCCCTCCAGCTTGGGGAGGCAAGGGTTAGGGTTAGGGTTAACTGTGAATTCAAACCTGTTAAACTCCGCTTTAAAAAATCGACCTTGTGTCATATCCTGCCTGAGCGGAGGGGTTGGTAAATATATATGTATAATGGAAATGAATCTGACATTATGGAAAAAAATTGAAAAGCAAGGTAATCCAAAGAGAAGAATCTAATGTAAAAGAAAGTCAACGCTAAAACGTTTCGGTTCTTAAGGACCATCATCAGATCTTGGACGGATGATATTAAATGGCATTAAATCACAGATGGATTTTTAATTAAAAAAAACATCGATGAATTAATGTCGTTTGATATCATCCGTCTAAGATCTCATAATGGTCCATGAGAACCGAAAAGGTTATAGCTGTGACTTTCTTTTACATTAGATTCTTCTCTTTGGATTACCTTGTTTTTTAATTTCTCTCTCTCTCTCTCTCTCTCTCTCTCTCTCTCTCTCTCTCTCTCTCTCTCTCTCTCTCTCTCACTCTGATATATATATACATATATATATATATATACGTGTAATTTAAAGAATGTTAAGACTTTTACAAGAGCCTCTATATGATTTCAAACAGTCTCCACCTTTATCAACACATTATTTAAATATTATACAGGTGGTCTCCATGATATCATTTCTGCTTTTCTCATAAATTTACTCCCAAAGAAGTGTTGACATTTTTCTTAATCACTTGCATAAGGTTCTAAGAATGTATTGACAAGGATGCTGAAGAGATAGTGACTTTGAAACCATGACTTCATAAAGTTACTCTCATAGGAATATTATAGTTTTCCATCACTTATATATATATATATATATACTAAGAAAAAATATAAGCTATCACTTGCCACGGCGTGATTATTCTGTGGTCCGAGAGGGAAAACAGAATTGTGCCAAATAGAAATTTAATAGGTCTAGGATAGGAGTAGGGAACCTGCGGACATCTAACCAGCTTTCTACGGACTTTTGAAAAAGATTTATTGAAATCACTCACATCAACTTTAAAAACTGATATCATAATACATTTGTGAAAAAATAATCTAAAAATATCATTATAAAGTTAGTAAAGTTTTTCTTCTTTTTTTTTGTATCAATTAATTTGGACTAAGTTATGAACAAATAATTCAAACATTAGATTTTGTTTTAAAGATTCAAAAATTGTATTGAATGCTGCCTTAGTAATTTGTATTTACCTAACCTCTTCGCAAGAGACCAGATGTGACACAGTGACAACTTTTAAGAGGTGTAAAGCAGGTTTTTATTCAGAGTTTACCATCTCCCAGACTGGTTGCCAAGCCAAGACTAAAGAATTCAGTCTATCCAACTAAATACACATGGCTATGGAAAAACCAATGGATTCATACCTTTCTCAAGGGAATAAGCGCGAAGTAAAATGCAGATAGCTTCATCTTGGATTTTTCAGTCCATTTCCTGAGGCGATAAACACCTCCTTAATAATTGACAATACATCTAAATGCAGCCTAATCGTATGAAAAGGCACTTCACTTAGGAATCTTCATTGTATATGACAGTTTAAATGTTCATTTGACTTTACACACAATCACACAAATAGAATAACTCCAGTAAGAGGGTTAGTTGTTGGCTGGATTTTGTGGCATATCAACGATCGTATTGGAAGAAGTGAAATAAAAAGAAAAAACAAAAACCACGAAAATATACATAAATGGATACAAACACACACGCATACACACAAGCACACAGAATACACTCTTGTAAACACACAGATACACACATCTGCTGAGGCCAAAGGTTTTCACAGATAATTAACTCCTACATGTCATTCACTGGTGCAAATCCCGGAATTAAAAAGAACTACAATCCTATCGAGTAGAGTGTTTGCCAATGGCCCGGGAGATGGAGATTCAATCCCAGGTCGAGTCATACCAAAAACTCAAAAAATAGCACTTGATGCCTTCTTGCTTAATATAAGGTACATATCAAGGGTAAAGTGGAGCAATCCAAGGAAAGGAGTAGCGCCCTTCCTCGACACCTCGATGTAGTATCTATTGAAAAGGGAGCCTTCGGGTGGCACTCGACTACGGTCACCAACTTTACTTTTACTGACTTACAACCCTATCAAAAGACTCACCACGATAAAAGCCAGAAGGAGCGCACAAATCAATCATTAGCTTCCTAAAATCAGAAACACGTGTAGAAGTAAAAAAAAAAATAAAAAACCGAAACCAAATACACTTGCGGATGTGTTCATTTTAAAGTGTATATATATTGGCCTAATGAGTAGAGTGTTCGCCAATGGTCCGGGAGACCAGGGTCCAATCCCAGGTCGAGTCATACCAAAGACTCGAAAAATGGCACTTGATTCCGCCTTGCTTAACACTCAGCATTATAAGGTAAGGATCAAAGGTGAAGTAGAGCAATCCAGGGAATGGAGTAGGGATACACCTCGGCGAGGTAGCTATTGAAAAAGGAGCCTTCAGGTCACCCTTGACTAAGGTCGCCAACTTTACTTATATATATATATATATATATACATCAAAATGCGTAATCCTGATGCCAAATTTCTAATGCTGTTAAAAGATCTTATTTTGTATTTGTTTTTTTGTTTGTTTTTTTGTTTGTTGTTGTTGTTTTTTGTGGTGTATGAAATTTGAAAATCAACTCTTTTTCTTTTTCATCTTTCAGGGGACCTTGATTCCATTATTAAAGGTTGCACGCTTGTTGCGATTAATTCGACTCTTCCAAAAGATGGATCGTTACTCACAATATGCCAGTGTAGTTATCATTCTTCTTTTGTCTATGTTTACCTTAACTGCTCATTGGCTCGCTTGTATCTGGTACAGTTTAGGCAAGTTTGAAATACAACAAAATCCGTCAGCCTGGAACGTAGGTAAGACTTTTGCTCTTCTTTGTTTTGTTTTGGTTTCTTTGTTTAATAGTACGATACAAATAACAATGCTTCTTTATTATTTGTCTAAATTTCTGAGACGAAACGTGATCATTTTTAGCATTTAGAGTATTCAGACTATTGTCTTCGCCTTTATTGTTATATTCACCAGCAGGTCACGTGGCGTAACGTATATGGGCCTTTTGATTGAAGCGTTTCTGAGTGAAATCGTCTAGAGGTTGCAGGTTCAATTCTGACAACAGGTAAAAATAAGTAGGAATATTTACAATAACTTAATACTAGTACATGGTTATGGTAAACGGAATTAGAACAATCTACGCCTGAGGATTAAATAAAGAGTTCGAAGTTGTGTGTATGCTCCTTAATTTAACAATACCTGAAGAAGGACAGATCGGCCGAAACGTTGTGAATTTAACAATGAAAAAAATTGTCCAAATACTCTAAATGATTTTTAAAAATGCTTTTTATTTAAATAGTCTTTTTCCTATTTAATATAACTGTGTTTCCTCCCTATTTTTAGGCTGGTTACACGATTTGTGGGAGGTTCTTCACGGTCCGTCAGGAAATAAAACATCTATACCGGATATGTGGAGTTGTTACCTTACATCTCTCTACTTCACGTGTAGTAGCCTCACCACTGTGGGGTTCGGTAATGTCTCCGCAAGTACTAATGTTGAAAAGATATTTTCTATTTGTGTCATGCTGGTAGGAGGTGAGTTCACTTTTTTATTTTAATTTTGATTTATGTTTTTATGCATAGTGTGTGTGTGTGTGTGTGTGTGTGTGTGTGTGTGTGTGTGTGTGAACTTAAGCAGCCGGTATTTGTGCCAGAAATACACACACACACACACACACACACACACACATAACTTTATACAGGGTGTCTCAAAATAGATGCAACCCATTAATATGATAATGATTTATTACTGAGATAAGTGCAATGGCGGTCATTTGGAACACGTCCTCTAAAAATGCACCTTTTGAGCTAGAGACACTAAATTAATGGGTTTTTTTCAATTGATATTATATCAGCTTCCAGGACATGCAATTTTTTAAAAAGTTTCTTGTCTCAGTAATAAATCATTATCAGATTAATAGATTGCATCTATTTTGAGACAGTTTTGAATGATTTTATCTCCAAATAAGTTGTGATGTATGTATGTAATTCCTTCACCAAGCTGTAAATCTTTACTCATTTTTTTTACTACTTGACATTGGTTGGTTGGTTGGTTTTTGCATGTCAATCCTTAATGGGTTATTTAATGTAAAAGTCAGTCTTATTTGAAGTAACTGAAGATAGTAATCGTTTGCAAATCATTATATACTTATTTACCAAACCCCTCCGCTCGGGCAGGATATGACACAAGGTCAATTTTTAAGCGGAGTTTAACAGGTTTGAATTCACAGTTTTCCTTCTCCTAGACTAGTTGCCTCACCAAGGCTGAAGAACCTAGTCGGCCCTATTATTTACCCAGAGCTGGAGGGAAAATAATTGGATTCGTACCTTTCCCCAGGTTATTAGCGCTATGTGAAATGCAATCAGTCACGTCCAGGATTTGAACACGTGTCGCCTTGTCCATTTCCTACGTCGATAAACATTACGCCACGGGCACCTCCAAATTATTATATAAAGGCTCAGATGGCTGTAGATTTTCATACGCCTTTGTGCCACATCTAAGCAAAAAGCTCAATAAATTACAACAGAGTATTCTTTATGTTGCATATTGACTTCCGACCCGACCAAGCTGTCAAAATAGGAAATGCACCTGTGTAAATAACAGGTGCATCCGCTCATAGGTATCAAGGGGATAACCTTGACTGTCGACAGGTTGAATTGGGTGGGCGTAAAACAATAATATAACCCGGTGCACAGGAAGTTCGAGTTAGTTGGGGATAAGATGCTGTAGAGAGAACCAGCACCCAGCAGAGGGGGCCCTCAGGTCTTCGATTGAGCAATTACAGTTGGAGAAAAGATACTGGAATGAGAAAGATGTCCCAGCAGAGGCTGGCCCCCAGACCCCCGCTGAGCAGCCCAGGAAAACGGGAAAGAAACGCTGTAATGGCCATAAGATTGGGGGTCAATATGTTGCAGTTCTGTTCGGTCTCCAACTCCCTCTCCCACACAACCCTTTCAAATAAAGTGAGAGGTATATTTTTCTAAAGAACTGTGTCTGCTCGTCTTCATTGCGGTGTTATGTTTCTGCATGCATGTATATGTATTATGTGGCTATACAACATTTACAGTGGTTTGAAGAACTGCACATTTGATTCTATTAAATTCCCTTGTACCAAAAGGTAATAAACTTATTTGTTAACCTCTTCCGAATTCAAAGTTGTTTATTGATAAACTCAGTCACAACATCTTGTTCAATCGTATATCAGCCTTTGTCGGTTATCTAATGCCAAAGCTACCCAGTAAGAAGAAAAGTAGTTCTTTTTAACCAATTGAATATAAAGTGTGTTATACTTTTCCCAGGGGTATTAGTCCGTAAGTGAACGTAATAGCGCGACTGGAGTTCGAACCCGCTTACTATGATGTTGCAATCCAGCACGTTTGTTCACTACGGTAGGAGGACTCCAACTGTTACAGTTAAAAATCCCTCAAATAAACCTGTACCAGATTCTGATGGAAATGAATTATCAAAATCTGAAGGTCCCGCCGCGCAACCGGTGTTCAGTGATTTAACTAAAAGGGCTGAATGAGGAACCAGTAATTGTCCAAGCCCAAACACTGCAAAAATGTTTCCCTCCACCACCAACCTAAAATTGTCCCCTTTAAAGTCGTGCAGCAACGCAGAGTTCTCCGACTCTTTCTGGGCCATCCGTCCCTATCGGCCATTGCTCCTACTATGTCTTCTAGACTGCATTCAGTGGCCGCATAGAGTTGATGTATATACGTTTTTGCTGGTCAGCTAACGCTGATGTGTCCATGGGTTGTTGTTAACAAGATATCATTGCTTATGAGTTCTTCTGTAGTGCCTCGAACGTCTTACTTGGATGGTTTGTGAGATGGGAGGCAAGTGGCTGTACAACTGCTGTTTTGTGGGGCGTTGCTTCCAGGTTTTGTTCAAACAGCTCTCAAAGTTCCTGTATAGTTTCCATCTATGCATTTCATTTGCGTTCATGTGGTGCAACTAAATAGTACTATTGACACAGCCACAGCTTGGAAGAAATTCCGTTTTATTTTATCGGATAGATAAGGGAAAGTACATTCCTTTTCTTCTTAGGAGGTGTCCGTGGTGTAATGGTTATCGTCGTTGGATATGGACACGACGACACGAGTTCAAATCCTGGACCAGGCTAATTGCATTTCACATGGCACTAATATCCTTGGGAAAGGTATGAATCCAATAATTTTCCCTCCAGCTATGGGTAAATAGTTGGGCAGACTAGGTTCTATAGCTTTGGTAATGCAACTAGTCTAGAAGAAGGAAAACTCTGAATTCAAACCAGTTAAACTCGCTTAAAAAATTGACCTTGTGTCATATCCTATCCGAGCCGAGGGGTTGGTAAATATGCATTCCTTTTCTTCTTTCTTTTGCTGAAATAAGTATTTCCAATTCACATTGTCAGAAACAAAAATAACGATAACAAATTCTCGTATCTTTCTGTTGTAACCTATCAAAAGGTTACTGAATGAAAAATAACCAAAACAGAGGTTATAAATGAAATGGAAATCTTTATAATATTAACAAAATACAATACTTGCCAGCGGCGTGAAGAAGGTGAACCACTGCTAGTGGTGTACTACTTCATCAGCATATTACCCCACTCCTCGCAATAGTGTCCCACAAATGTATGAGGAATGGGACATACCCATTAATGTTCATTAGTACGGTATATAATACTTTCCCTATTGAAAAAGAAAAAAAGAAGTTATATTCATATGCAAACATGTCCAAATCTTGACACACGGTTAAACACATTCTTATAGAATGCAGAGCTTTCTCCGTCATCAGAAAGCATTTTTTCAAAGTGAATAGTTTAACCGATTTGTTCAAAAACGTCAAAATAGATGACGTTCTGTCCTTCTTGTGAGAGACAGGGTTGTACGAAAAAATATGACGAATTAAAACTGATTAATCATGTGCAAACAAATGAAATCCTGCTCATAGAAAATTTTACCAACTAAATATTCGTTCAGAAATCTTTGGTTGAATGTATATACATATAGACAGAATTTGGCGTTAAATATCCTACAAAGGTTGATACGCCATAAAACCCAAACAACCAAAAAAAAAAAAAAACAACCAAAACTTGAAGATGAAGCTACTTTAGAAATAACCGTGGGTATTTTTAAGTATAATAACGTGTAATTTTAACTATAATAGTGATGGTTTGGTTTGGTTTAATGGCATATCAACCTTTGTAGGTTATTTAATGCCAAAACCATCCTTCTAGAAGAACAATCGTGGTACTATTTAACCCACAGCTGGGAGGATAAGAGGGTTCATACCTTTCCCAAGGGTATTTGTCCGAAAGTGAACGTAATAGCGAGACTGGAGTTCGAACTCGCTTACTACGATTCCGCAGTTTGATAGTGAATAATCTAATAGTAAGTACTTTTAACTAATTGTATTTTACAACACAGGAAAGGTCACCAAGTACGAATAATAATTGCTCCACAGAACTATAGGGGACTCCACTAGAAAGAAGATGAGTGTTACTCCCCTTTTAGACACTGTAGTGCTTGGATTTTGCCAAAATCTTAATGTTTCAATTTGATCAGTTGCGAAGGCGTTGGATATAGTTAAGCTTATGTCAATACTCCCAAGTATTTAACTTAGTTGAGAAGATAGGAGAGCATGTAACGTTGCACTTGCCCAAAGTGCAGTCTGAGCGTCACTGACCTGGGACACACTTCGGTCAACTGTGTGCACATATACACGGATCAGGTCGGGTGTGTCTTGGTTCCGGTGGCAGTCGGTCGAGGCCGTCTGATTTGGATTCCGGAAAACCGGCACTTCTCGAACCTCAGGGGACTGTTCCCCAGGCTACAACTCACCTCAATAGAGCAAGGTTTATCGCCGGGGACATGAGGCGCCCCCTGTTTTAGAGGAATGCCGACGGGACCCGAGACATTTTTGGCGTGTCTGGGCTATGGTCCTGCGCCGGGATCCACCTTAAAAAAGGCCTTATGCCACTCACATTCGTTTTGTTGGGCACGCGACAAATACCTGCAATGTTAACAATATTTATTTTGAACTGACCAAAGTACAAAAGTAAACTCAAGAATATAGGGAGATTCATAGAGTGTTTGCGGAATACGCTGCTTGAGTTGTGGATATGAGGGTTGTTGAGTTCGTAAAGCCGAAGAGAAAGTTTATCCGTTGCAAAGAAAGATATATATATATATGTAGAAATGGCGTTCACATTGGAGTAGCTGTCGTCAGTTTCAGAGATAGATTTAGCCGTTTTCAAATGTTAGACACAAATAACAGTAAATTTTACTGTTATTCTTGGCTGCTGGAAACCTCTTAGTTACTCGTAGCTGAGTGTCTTTCTGTGAAGAAAACATCCCTGGTGTTTCAGTCGAAAAGTGAAAAAGACATGCGTTGCAAGTGCATAGATTTTTGACCCCGTAAGTTTTTCCCTAATGGAGTCCCTCAGGCACCAAGCAATAAACTTAATCTTTTAAGAAGGCAAAGACCTAGATGGGCAACCTCCTAAGGCCAGGGTGTCATAGTACGTAAGCATAACCACCCGTCACGAGTGACACTCAGCGGCCGCGGACTCTCGACGATATTTGTCGTGCACCCCACGTACGTGCAAATATGGCACCAGGCCTTTTTTAATGTGAGTACCAGGCACAGGGCCGTTACCCGGATACGCCTGGCGGCTTCAAAAATACCTCAGGCACTGTCGGCATTCTCCTAAAAAAGGGCACCAGACGATAAACCTATCCACTCCGAGGAGAGCAATCAATGCCAGAGACCAGACACACCCAACCAGATCCGCACCATCAAGCCACGGCCGGTCGAAGAGTGCAGTCCCGCGTGTCGACTCTCGACTGACGATTTAATCGCTGTTGCCTGTATTTATGCAATTAGTAAATCGAGGAATGGATCCGGCACAATGACACCAAAGAGCGAATCCAGCAGAGCGGCACCGTAAAAAAGGCGCGCGTGAAGCTGATTGATCTGAAAATGAATTGGCGCGTTCGATAGCGGTTTTACCGATAAGCGTTTGGGGGTGAGTTCCAAACTGGATCACCCTGGGATTATTATTTGGGGTGGGGTGGGGGGTCACCACACAGTCAATGATAATTTAGTTTTGTTTTTAATAAGTGTCGGAGATAAAAAAAAAAAAAACAAACAAAAAAAAAAAAACGCTTGTTCACATTTGTACATTGTTCCTAGATGGCACTGATATAATTCTGAGAATATTTTCTTAGTTCTAGAAAATCTCCACAGGATAATGATCGCAAGAAATTAAAACAATGTAACCCGGATATAAGAGAGTTGTCGGGTCCGGAGAACACGTCTCTTATATCCAGGTTTGGTCTATGTTGCTTAGGTAACACAGGCTCTAATTTGGGACCAGAGAGAATCTCTCTTATATCCGCGTTTCTCTTATATCTGAGTCTCTTATATCCGGGTTACACGGTAATGTAATAAAAAAAAATTCTAATGCACAATTTATTAGCGATTTTAAAAAGATGTTATTTAAAACATAATTAAACGTCATTAAAATGCCTTTTTTCTCTTCTATTTACAGCAATGATGTACGCTCTGGTGTTTGGTAATGTTACTGCTATTGTTCAAAGAGCCTATGCTCGACGGGCAACATTTCATATGAAAACAAACGACCTGAAAGATTTCTACCACACGCATAATATCCCAAAGCCACTAAAACACCGAATACAGGAATACTTTCAGAGTATGTGGACGATGAATAACGGCATTAATTTTAATGAGGTAGGTTCTTCTCCCTGGTTATCTCCGCTGTCTTGCAACATGTTTTGCTTGGTTCAGAATATAACTGACAAATTTAAACATCACAAAAACTATTAATTCGTAGCATTTTTTTCAAAGAAAACATTTTTAACTTTTAATATTAGTTTAAATAAAAAGACTTAATTGAATTTGAATATACATTTTTAAAATTATAAAGTCAGATTTGAATTACAGTCTGCTATTTTCCAATAGTTACGCCATTAAAAAGAAAACTACTTTTACATATACGAAAACTCAAATCTTTTTCAATGCTCACATTTTTGTCGAACACACACATGCGCATATATATATATATATATATATATATATATATATATATATATATATATATATAAGGAAAGTTTTATTAAAGACGATGGAACACTGTTTATTATATTTATTGTAATTTTTCAGTAGTGTAGTTTGAGTTGATAAATAATTAAAATAATAAAACCTCAAACTGTCAACTCAATCTACACTACCCCTGATGATGACCAAAAGTATGATCGAAAGCACTTGGGCAGAAGATATAGGGCAATTCCTTTACCACCTAGATCCCAACACAAGAAAAATAACAAGACGACTTGAAAAATTGCAATTAAAAATTATAAAGTCTTCCATCATTTTTAATAAAACTTGTTTGAATAATAACTTGTTGCCTAAATATACGCTCATCAATATATATATATATGATAAAAGAATAAAAGAGAACTTACCGTACTGGACCACAGAGGGAAAATAAAGAAAAGGCGAAAAGAGAGACAAATACTTGCACCGAGCAAGAGAACTAAAAAAAGTTGTGGAACATGAGAGAGTAACGATGATACCATTAGTAATTGGCGCACTTGGAACAATCACCAAAGGCTTGAAAAGGGAGCTGGAAGTGTTGAAATCGAAAGAGGAATCGATACCATCCAAATTACAGTATTGTTGAGATCGGTCCAAATACTGAGGAGAGTCCTGGAGACTTGAGAAGACTTGCAGTCAATTAGACTCCAGTAAAAGACCATCAGCTAAAGTTGGTGGGAAAAACTCACAAGGAGTAAAATAATGATACAACTACTACAAATAATAATAATCTCCTGATAGCAGCACAAAACAACGCCATAAGGACTATCTATGTCAAAGCCAGAATAGACAAGACGCAACAAAATAGTAGATGTAGATTATGTGGTGGCAGAGATAAAACAATCAATCACACAATAAGCGAATACAGTAAATTAGCGCAAAGAAAGTATAAAACCAGACACGATTTGGTGGAGAAGGATTAGGTTTAGGTTTCTTTGTTTAATGGCATATCAACCTTTGTAGGTTATTTAATACCAAAGCCATCCTTCAAGAAGAACAGTAGTGTACTATTTAACCCATAGCTGGGAGGATAAGGGGTTTCATACCTTTCCCAAGAGTATTTGTCCGAAACTGAACGTAATAGCAAGTCTGAAGTTCGAACTCGCTTACGACAATTCCGTAATCCATCGCTTTAACCATTACACTACGAGGACCCCCCCACACCTGGTGGGAAGGTGATCCACTTGGAATTGTGCAAGAAATTTAATTTTGACCATGCAGACAAATACATAACAGATGCATAACCCAGAATCCATCCAAGAAAATGAGACGCAGAAAATTCTTTGGGACTTTGAAATACAAACGGATCATCTAATCTCGGCCAGACGACCAGACGTAGTGATATTCAACAAAAAAATAAAGAACCTGCCGAATAGTGGGCTTTGCCGTTCCGGCTGACCAAAGGGTAAAACTGAAAGAAAGCGAAGATATAAGTACTAACACATTGCTAGAGAACTGAAAAAACTATGGAACATGAAAGTGACAGTAATACTAATTGTGATTGGTGTGCTTGGTAGTCATCAAAGGATTGGTACAGGGACTAGAAGACTTGGAAATAGGAAGACAAGAAGAGACTATCCAAACTATAACATGGTTGAAACCGGCCATAATCCTGAGAAGAGTCTAGGAGATTTGAGAAGACTTGCTGTTACTCAGCCTCCAGTAGAAAACCATGGCTGGAAAAGCTGTCAAAAGAGTAAAATGATAATAATAAGATAATCTAATAATCTTGTCCCCTGTTTTTTTTTATGTTTTACTAATATTTTATTCCTTTCGTTTGCAACTCGACGCTTACTTAATTACCTTGATTGAATCTCTATTTTTTTTTTTCTTTTCTTTTTCTTCTTTCAGTTATTTTGTGAATTTCCAGAAGAGATTCGAGGTGAAATTTCCATGCATCTATACAAAGAGATACTCTCATTGCCTTTATTCGAAGGGGTTAACCATGGCTGTTTGAAAGCCATCTCACAACAAGTTCGCCGTACTTTTTGTGTTCCTGGCGAGTACCTTGTGCATCGGGGAGACGCAATTAGTTATTTATATTTTATTCTTTCAGGGTCGTTAGAGATCTTGACAGATGACAGGGTTATCGCTCTTCTAGGTAAGATCTATCAAACAATTGTGTTGTTATTTAATTTTCAGCTTTGCCCTCAGTTTAGTTTTTTGTTTTTTTACAATCTTTCACTCTGTCTTTACCCAGGACCTAGTGTGAGGAAAAGTACTCTCAATATGTATATGTATTTGTGTTTTTTGTTGATTCTTTTGGGGTAATGTTTTTCTGACACATTGATAGTACTCTCCTAAGATGAGCACGCAATATGCCATCCTCACGAGCACGCCCCGTGTGGGTGGTATTGGGCATTTCGTCCGACTCACCTGGTTCCAAGGAGACATTGCCGTCGGCAATACATGCTTTGCAGGGTTGAGTTAATTGCTTGGCACCTAAAGAGCCCTAATAGGGGAATGCCAACGAGATCAAGTGTTTCTTATGACAGCTGCGCATGAGTCTCGATTCGTGCATGACTCCCCACAATTAAATGACCTTGTGTTAAATCCTGCCAGGTGGGAGGTTGGATAAATAACAAGATGAGTAATTCTGCAGAGTGCAATACTTTGTATTTCGTATAAACTAGGACTGCCAGGTATCTTGTTAATAAGTTTATCCGTCCCTTTCTGGATCATACCCAGGGCTCCCAATATTACTGCCATGATGGTTGCTTTAAGGTGCGACGGCTTTTCAATTATGATTATTAATATTATCTTCCGCAGGACCCGTGGCATTACGCCTCTAGCAAGGTCTAGGTACTTGTTCATTCATTTTTTTTTTTTTTTTTTGCTTTCTTTTAGTTTCATTCTGAAACGACAAAATCCACAAGAACACAAGTTCTCTTCTTGTTAATCAACTCGGGGTCTCGTCTTCTGGCCTGATTTGGGTGATCTGTTAATCTCCCAAAATCCCAGAAAATCATATGAGTCTCATTCTCTTGGAGAGATTCTGGTTTGTGCGAATACCATTAGTCACTATGGTCAAACTTCAGTCTCTTGCACAATTCCCAATAGATCACGTGTCCTCGTGGCGTAATGGCTAAAGCGATGGTCTGCAGAATCGTAGTAAGCGAGTTCGTACTCCAGTCGCGCTATTACGTTCACTTTCAGGCAAATACCCTTGGGAAAGGTATGAACCCCCTTATCCTCCCAGCTATGGGTTAAATAGTACCACTACTGTTCTTCTATGAGAATGGCTTTGGTATTAAATAACCTTCGAAGGTTGATATGCCATTAAACAAAGAAACCAAACCAAACCAATAGATCACCTTCTACTTTCTGTTGTATTCCTTTTTTGCTAGTTTTCTGCTTTCGCTTATCATATGATTAACTGTTTCATTATCATATTTACCCAACCCCTCCGCTCGGGCAGGATATGACACAAGGTCAATTTTTAAGCGGAGTTTAACAGGTTTGAATTCACAGTTTTCCTTCTCCTAGACTAGTTGCCTCTAATTGCAGACTAGTTGGCTGAAGAACCTAGTCTGCCCTACTATTTACCCATAGCTGGAGGGAGAATAATTGGATTCATACCTTTCCCAAGGGTATCAGTGCTATGTGAAATGCAATCAGTCAGGTCCAGGATTTGAACTCGTGTCGCCGTGACCATACCCTGCGACGATAACCATTACACCACGGTTACCTCCAACTGTTTCATTATAATCGCCGATATAATCTACACTTGCTATTCTAAATATTATCAATTTTAGAGTTGAAATAATAGTCATTATGACGTTGTGTTGTACTGCTATCAATAGAAAATCAGTTTCCCTCTTTGTTTCCCCTTCGTAGCCATATCCAATTCATCTTGTGCGCAATTTCCCTAGTTTAATGCTTGAAGTATTAATACAGTTGTTTTTCTTCCCATTTTTGTTTTCTAGATTTTACAATTGTTGTTTCCCTGATTGTTCTTAAACCATTTCCGTCATAGCTGTTTACTGGTAGCTGTAATCAATCTCTTCGCTCTTTTTTAGATATATCATTTGAATCCCTGAATTACCGCAATCCTCAATGCTAGTGACCCCACTTCCTCCTTCTTTTCTTGTTATACGGAGTCTGTCTTTGTCATCTCTCGGGTGAAAGGCCTTGTACAGAGTTTTCTCGCCGTTACAAAATAGCTGTCTTCACTGAAATTCTGAATATCTTTTGTCGTGTTTTCTCTGTTCTAATTTTTTCCCTTTCTTTCTTTCTGCTGGTTATTGTACATTTCTTTCTTTCTTTCTTTCTTTCCGCTGGTTATTGCACATTTCTTTCTTTCTTTCTTTCTTTTTGCTGGTTATTGTACATTTCTTTCTTTCTTTCTTCCTTTCTTTCTTTCTTCCCGCTGGTTATTGCACATTTCTTTCTTTCTTTCTTTCTTTCTTTCTTTCTTTCTGCTGGTTATTGTGCATTTCTTTCTTTCTTTCTTTCTTTCAGCTGGTTATTGTACATTTCTTTCTTTCTATCTTTCAGCTGGTTATTCCATATTCTTTCTTTCTTTCTTTCTTTCTACTCCTCTTTCTTTTCCCTGTGTCCACAACAAGTCATTGTACTTTTTCTTTCTTTTTTTCTTCATCGTTCTAGTTTCTTTTACGCGTTCTTTCCTTTTTTCTTCTATTTTCATTGTTTTATTTTATTTTTGCTTTGTTTTTTTTTGTTTGTTTGTTTGTTTCTTTCTTTCTTTCTTGTCTTTGGTTGATCGTTCTACTTTCTTTCTTTCTTTTTGATCCCTTGTATAATTTCATATATAATACAAAAATTTATCTGCTATCTTTAATTTTCTTTGTTGATTTTTCCTTTCCAGGAAAAGGTGATTTATTTGGGATTGATCTGCATTTTGAGGATCCAGTGTCACCGTCTAAGTTCAGTGTCAAATCGTTGACGTACTGTGAACTTCAGTGCATCAACATCGTGGATTTCATTAATGTTTTATTACTATACCCCAACATGGCCGAATATCTATCACATGCAATTCAACGAGAATTAACGTTCAACCTTAAAGATAGCGAGGAATTAGATTTATTTGACGTAAGTAAATGACAAGAGAGTTTTCTCTTTTACTTTTTTTTTTCTTTTGCTTCTTTTGTATCTTTTTTTCTATTTGATTTTACTGCTTTTAAGTCTTCCCACCGCCAATGATGCTACTTTTATTAATTCATTTATTTATTATTCCTTTGTTTTTCGTTCATTGTTGTATGTTCTTTTTCTTATATTTTCCTCGTTTTTCGTTTTTTTTTTCTTCCTCTTTTGATTCGACATTTTCCTCCCTACGGTCATTATACTTTCTTTCTTTCTTTCCTTCTTTCTTTCTTTCATCTCATTTCGAATTGTTCTCTTTTTTCTTTCTTTTTTCCTTTCCTACTTTCTTTCTTTCTTCTTATTTCAACTTGTTCTCTTCTTTCTTTCTTTCTTTCTTTCTTTCTTTCTTTCTTTCTTTCTTTCTTTTAGCTGGTCATATTTTCTTTAATAGTTTTTTCTACTCCGTTCGTCTTCTCCCACTTCCCTCAGCAAGATATTGTACTTTCTTTCTTCCTTTCTTTCTACTTGGATCGTTCTACTTACTTCTTTGCCTTTGCTCTTTCTTTCTTTCTTTCTTTCTACTTGGATCGTTCTACTTACTTCTTTGCCTTTGCTCTTTCTTTCTTTCTTTCTTTCTTTCTTTGATTGTTCTACTTACTTCTTTGCCTTAGCTCTTTTCTCCTTCTTTCTTTCTTTCTTTGACTGTTCAATTTATTTCTTTGCCTTAGCTCTTTCTTTCTTTCTTTCTTTCTTTCTTTCTATTGTTCTACTTACTTCGTTGCCTTTGCACTTTCTTTCTTTCTTCCTTTGATTGTTCTATTTACTTCGTTGCCTTTGCTCTTTTTTTCTTTCTTTGACTGTTCAACTTACTTCTTTGCCTTTGCTCTTTCTTTCTTTCTTTCTTTCTTTGATTGTTCTACTTACTTCTTTGCCTTTGCTCTTTTTTTCTTTCTTCCTTTCTTTCTTTGATTGTTCTACTTACTTCTTTGTATTTGCTTTTTCTGTCTTTCTTCCTTTCTTTCTTTGATTGTTCTACTTACTTCTTTGCCTTTGCTCTTTCTTTCTTTCTTTGCTTTCTTCTTCCCTTTCCCTCAATGAATCCTTGTACTTTTCTTTCTTTCTTATCTTTCTTTCTTATCTATCTTCTTGTTCTCTTTAAGGATCCTGGTGTCAGAGATTCAAAGGCAATAGCTGATTACAAACGAGCCAATATGCCAAGTATATTGAAATCAGTTTCATCTGGATCAAAGTAAATATTCATTTTTTTATAATCCATTTACTTCCCATTCGAAACATCTACTCATGCCTTTCTTTTATTTAAACAACAATTGGGATAACGTTTACGTTTCAATCAGTTTTTATTCCCCAAGTTATTTCGTCCCAATGTACGAAAATCTTAACATTGCCATTAATCTTCATTTTTACTAGTTTTTTTCTCCTTCTTTTCATCTTTAGTTAATATCTAATCAATGATGTCTCCTTAACGGTCGTAGAATGTTAAAGCTACCTAAATATTCGATTTACAATAAAAAGCAGACTATATTATATCACAGCAAAAATAGAACATCGTAGCAAGACTTTTGTTAGACCAATACCATTAACATGATCTTAGAGAATAAAGAAACTTTAATGCAATTTGTTTAAATAATAACATGCAAGGTTCTTTAATACGCCAACTGATGATTGTGATTTTTAAGGGAGATAACTTAAATGCTAATTATAGCGTGCTTCCCTTTGATATTTAAAATTAATAGGCGGTTAATTCTAATTCTTTAAATAAGATATGAGTTGAAATCGAACTTAATAATCACCGAAGGCCAAATTATGATAAGATGAAGAAAAATAAACTAACTAAAATGAATGACGACGATGGTTAGGGTAAGAAATTCGAACAACTTAAGATAATTATACTCTCTAACATTAGAGAGCACAGAAACAAAATGGCGTTGATATACTAAGAGATGTTAAAATCATGGGTATCCGTAATATAATCGACAATGTCAGACGGTAAATTTAAAGGTAAAATCAAAGAATTAATTAAATTCTACTTTACTGGTTGTTGACTGAATTCGAAAACCATTTTTATTTTCTTTGTAATTTACTTAGCTTTTTTGCTAAGATGTGGCACAAGGCCGTATGAATGGGGTATCCAATAAGACTCGATTATTTTCTTTGTAAACCCGTATGTGCATATGCATTTTTATTTAAAAATCTTTATTTCCACAACAGATGCAAACGTAGTGATACTGACAATTTAGTCTGCCTAATCTATATGAGTGTAAGAGAGAGCCTATATAATCTCTCAGTGAGAATAACCGAGTAGGGAGCTGGATTAGCCTTTGCTTCGGACAGAGGCTTTTCAACGGACTGACTGGAATCCGTGCCGGACGTTCAATGGCAGACTCGGCTTCGGCTGGGCAAGCTGCATCATTGACACCTTTGTCCCCCTTGTAAAACTTTGGACCTTGCTGTCCAGTTTAAGCTATAATCAGGCATATGTGCGTGGACCAAGATTTGGGTCCAAGTCCAGCTAAGCTCAACAGACCCACATTGCACTAAGTGGATCAATGATCAGCATAGTCCTGCAGGGCTCGAGCCTCGACTTGTGCCCGACCTTCCTCTTCCCTAAATCTCCACTATAATCGACCTTCGGGTCATTGACCTTGTGTCAAGTCCTGTCTGGTGGGAGGCAAAGACAAATATAGGAAGCTGGATTAGCCTCTAACTAATGTTAACTTATCACATCACATTATATAACATCACAACAGCAAACAAAAACCGCTCGAATTTTATTCTATTATTAAGAATAAGAACGCATATATTTACCTGAGATCTAATATATGAACAGAATGCGACACAAAGTCGATTTTTTAGCGAAGTACAACTGCTTTGAAATCAGAGTTTTCCTTTTCCAAGGCTGGTTGCTATACCAAGGTTAAAGAGTCAAACTTCCCAACTATTTACCGATTGCTCGAAAGAAAATAGTTAGATACATACCTTTCCTGACAGTATTAGTACTATGTGAAATGCAAACAACCTTGTTCAGGATTTGAACACGGATCTCCGTGTCTATTTCCTACGATGATAACCATTACACCACGAGCACTCCAAATCCGTGTGTTCCTTTAAATTTGACAAAAATTATTGCAATAATTGCGAAATTCTTTTACTATTTTTTAATGTATTCAAATTTTTAAGACCAAATTTTTAGATAGAAAAATCGGTATTTGAGTAGTGCAGTAAGTAGTGCTTCTCTGGAGAGTGGGGTAAGACCCCCTCCTAATGAGTGTCCGGGATATGACACAAGACAATCTGATGGTGAGGTTCCCGGGATGCTGGAGCTTTGGGGAATGCGGACCACCTCTTCATTGCCATTGCTCCCAGGTCCTCTCTGGCCCGGAATGGGGCCCTATCTATGGGTTAAATAGAACTAACTGCATACTTATGCTAAACTGAATTATTTGAATTAGAACTGTTTGACTAAACTGAATAGCTTGAAATAGAAATGTTTTTGACAAACTATACTTACATTTAAACTGGTTGCATATGCTAAACTGAATTATTTGTAATGGAACAATCCATTTGAAACTCTACTTACACTAAACTGAATTGTTTAATATAGAACTATTTTGACATTTAACAGTGTGGAAACAAAATTTGTACTTTTATTAAACTGAATAAGCCGAATTAGAATTGTTTAAATAAACTGAATAGCTTGAAATAGAAATGTTTTTGACAATTAAACTGTGTACTCATGCTTAACTGAATTGTTTGAAGTAGAACTATTGGCATAAAAATGGATTTGGTGTTAAATAACCAACAAAGGTTGATATGCCATAAAACCCAAACAACCAAACTTGTAATCCGCTGTCGAGTAAATAAATGACGAAATTACAAACATACATTAAGTATTCTCAAAAAATTGCACTGTAAAATTTATATTTATCAAATTGTTATGTTTAACAATTTACTTTCCAATCACTAACATAAGCAGATCCAGGCATACATATACATATACAAACATTCACCAAACACACTTGTGCACATGTACACGAATGCAAGTACATATATATATATATATATATACCTTTTGTCTCGTCTGAGAGTGAAGTGACATATATCGTTTCTCAGCAGTTGCAGTTGTGAATTTAAACACGTTATTGTGTGCTTGGTGAACATTTGCTTCAAGCTCGTTCACCGGAATAGATATCATTCTGATCGGGTTGCATGGGTAAACTGATATGATATTAGAGGATCTGACATTTGTAAGTAAAAGTAAAGTTGGCGACCGTAGTCAAGGGCGACCAGAAGGCTCCCTTTTCAATAGCTACTACACCGAGGCGTAGGAGAGGGCGCGTCTCTTTTCCTTGGATTACTCCACTTTACCCTTGATACGTACCTTATATTGCTGAGTGTTAAGCAAGGAGGTATAAAGTAACATTTTTAAAGTCTTTGGTATGACGCAATCTGGGATTGAACACAGGTCTCCCGGACCATTGTCCAACACCCTACCCACTAGGCCAATGAGCCGGTCTTAATGACCCTAAATTAATATCATCACTGATGAGGCAATCCTGCGCCCCTTTCGAGTGTAACATATATATATATATATATATATATATATATATATATATATATATATATATATATATATATATATATTGAAGAGTGTATATTTAGACAAAAAGCAAGTTTTGTTAAAAACTATGGAACACTGTTTATTATTTTTAATTTTATTTTTTCAAGACTCCTTGTAATTTTTCTAGTGTCGGGTTCTTGATGGTAAAGGAATTGCCTCATGTCTTCTGCCCAAGCGCTTTTGACCATACTTTTGATCGTTATCAGGGATAGTGTAGTTTTGAGTTGACTGTGAATTTTTTACTGTTTTAATAATTTGTAACGTTTTGTTTTGAACGAACAGTTTTCCATCGTCTTTAACAAAACTTTCTTGAATATATATATATAATGATAATAAATAAATAAATAAATAAATATATATTTAATCCATGGAAAATATTGTTCTGCAACCTAAGGTTTCATGAAGTTTATAACAACATTCGTCAGGCAGTTAAGAAGATGGAATGAAATTAAAAATCGAAAATGCGACAAAACGCAAACAAAAAGCCGTTACGATTTCGTTTATGTGTGGTTGTAAGTATGTGTGTGTATATGGGTGTGGGTGTATGTGTGTGCGTGTGGATGCGTGTTTTTAAGTTAAGTCAGGCCAGGAACGTAAAGCGTTGGTTATAATGGGTAACGAATGTGTATACATTTGTTTCGATATATTCGTTGACAGTGGGACAAATTATCATCCCTGCAAGTTGTGGGGAATGAGTGAGAATCTGATTTGTAAACGTGTATAGTGGGCAAGAGTTACAATAGGTATAAGTAAGGTTATATTGTGTCGTAAATATGTTGGTGTAATATATACGGGGTGAGGGATTGTATTATAATAATAATAATAATAATAACTAAATGGGATATAACGTAAGAATTGTATACTATGGATCTCATAGGTGGTATGTATGCAATGAAATAAAATAATAAATGGGTAAATAATACTAAGGGGGTTGAATAATAAATATGTGCGTAATAAATTGTTGTAATGGTAATAATAAATGAATGAAATATTGCGTAAATAATGGCCCGGGAGACCTGGGTTCGATCCCAGGTCGAGTCATACCAAAGACTCAAAAAGTGGTACTTGATGCCTCCTTGCTTAACACTCAGTATTATAAGGTTCGGATCAAGGGTAAAGTGGAGCAATCCAGGGAAAGGAGTAGCGCCCTCCCCTACACATTGGTGTAGTAAGCTATCGAAAAGAGAGCCTTCGGGTCACCCTCGACTATGGTCGCCAACTTTACTTTACTTATAGGTGGTGTGTGTAATGAAATAAAATGAAATGAAAGGGTTTAAATAATAGATAATGGATTTGCCTACGAAGATGATTATAATTTAGGGGTAGGGTGTTGTCATTGAAAATTACTGACGATCAACACTCTCATAATATATATATATATATATATAAAACACTTGCACACTCACACAAGCACCGGCATATACACGCATAGCAAACACTTACACATGTATACACTCACTTGTATATACACATATATACTTACACATGCGCACGCGCGTACAACAACCAATTGCACAGGTACAGATATGCACAATTCACTTTCACATAGACATATACATATACACTCTTGCTACTCTAACACATGCAACAAACACTTACTCACACACATTCTCGCTCATAAACGCTTACATATATACCTAAATACACACACTTGCATACATTGAAATACTTGCACACACATCTTTGCACATATGCTTGGCACATTTTCACATATGCACAATACGAGGTGCATACGATAAGTTTCCAGACTTTTTTCGCGTGGGCACTTTTATTGATGATAGTACACACATGAAACTCTAGTCCCCTTCGAAGTAATCTCCTCCGGCTGCAATGCACTTGTTGTACCGTTCCAACAACTTCTGGAAGGCCCCATGGAAGTTCTTTTGTGTGAGCGTGTCAATGACCTTCGTCACAGCCTCTTTCATCTCCTCAGTTGTCTCGTAACGACGACAGCCTCTGAGCTTAGGGAATAACCAAAGTCACAAGAAGCAAGGTCTAGACTAGAGAGAGGCTGAGGAACTGTCTTGATGCCCATCTTGGTCAAATAGTCTGTGACAAGGATGGAGTTGTGGACTAGTGCATTGTCCTGCTGGAAATACCCTGACCTGATTTGAAGAGTGCTGGCCTCTTCCAACAGAATCTCTTCCTGAACTCCCTTAAAACCTCAACATAGTAACCCTAACCCTTTAGCCAATCAACTCTGCTGTATTGACTTCCTTACTCCTCCCACACCTCTCATCATCCCTCACAGACTCCCTGCCTTCCTTGAATCCCTTATGCCACTCAAAAACTGATGCCCGAGGCATGCAAGATGGTCGAAAAGCAGTCTGAAGCATTCCATACGTTTCTGTGGCATTTTTCCAAGTTTAAAACAGAATTTTACTACATATCGTTCTTCTAAAGTGTCCTCACGTCCAGATTGCATTTTTGAAATTCACCAGCTGTGACAATGAAGCTTTAGTAGGGTGTATTCCAATTACTGCTGAAGCTGTTGATTTGAAGCTGAAATCATAAAAATTGGTCAGTCATCTCATAAGATGTATAGCAATAACATACTGAATTTTCGAGTCTACGAGAATTTTAAATGCCTGTACAAAAAAAGTCTGGAAACTTATCGTATGCTCCTCGTAAGTGCAAGGCCAATAGCTAATCTCATTATAACTGTGTGTGCTCTGATAGTTGTGCCAACAATCAACCATGTCTCACGGGGTGCCCTTTTCTCCTGGCCTTGTGCGATATCTGAGCTAGGGTTTGTGAATAACAATACTATTTTTCAATTGGGATATTTATAAAAAAGGGTTATTAGTGAAGAAATGAGCGATCATATAAAAAATAATCTGATTACAACATAGGGAACCTCTGACAAACGAAAAACTTATCAAAATGTTCTTTCAATAAAAGCCGATTATTCGTATCATGTCTGAAAAATGTTCAAAAACATTTTTATATCGCAAATTTTTCTTTGAAAACCTAGTAAGCAAATAATAATAATAATATGCACAACCCGGCACCTGTCCTAGAAAATGACTCACATAAACTCCTATGGGACTTTAACATACAAACGGATCAACTAATCCCGGCCAGAAGACCAGACCTCATAATAATCAACAAAAAAAAAAAAGAGAATCTGCAAAATTGTAGACTTTGCTGCCCCGGCGGACCACAGAATAAATCTGAAGGAAAGTGAAAAGAAGGATTAGTACCTCGACCTTGCTAGAGAATTGAAAAAGCTGTTGAACATGAAAGTAACGATTGTGCCAATTGTGATTGGTGCGTTAGGCACGATAACTAAAGGATTATTAAAAGGCTTGGAGGAGTTGGAAGTTGGCGGACGGGTAGAGACTATTCAAACGACAGCATTGCTAAGAACGGTCAGAATCCTGAGACGAGTCCTGGAGACTTGAGGAGACTTGCTGTCACTCAAACTCCAGTGAAAAATCATCAGCTAACTCTGATGTGAAAAACTCTAAAGGAGTAAATAATAATAATAATAATAATAATAATAATAATAATAATAAGTACACAAATGCAACAATCAAGCGCAAAAGGTGTACAAAACTAGACATAATGGGTAGGGAAGGTCATCCACTGGGAATTGTGCAAGATACTGAAATTTGACCATACTACAAAATGGTATATACACAAACCAGAGTCTGTCCTAGAAAATGAGACATAAAATTCTCAGGGATTTTCAGATACAAACAAATCCCCTAATCCCAGTCAGAAGACCTTTCCTTGTGTTGATTTACAAGAAAAAAAGAACTTGTCATCCAGTAGATTTTGCCGTTCTGGTGGTCCACAAAGTGAAAATTAATGAAAGAGACAAGCAACAGAACTAAAAAAAAAAAAAAAAAAAAGAGAGAGAGAGAGAGACAAGCAAGAGAACTAAAAAAAAACAAAAAAAAAAACTATGCAATGTGAGGGTGATGGTGATATCAACTCTAGTCGGTGCACTTGGTCCCTAAATGCTAGAAAAAAAGGTACAATCAGAGCAAGAATGAAGGTTATCCAGACCACAGCTAGAATACTGAGAAGAGTCCTGGAAAACTGAGAAGACTTGCTGTCATTCAAACTCCAATGAAAGAAATCTAGCTAGAATACTGAAAAGAGTCCTGGAGACCTGAGAAAACTTGCTGTCATTCAGACTCCAGTGAAAGACCTCCAGCTAGAATACTGAGAAGAATCCTGGAGACCTGAGAAGACTTGCTCTGATTCAGACTCCAGTGAAAGACCTCCAGCTAATGCTAGTATGGGACTGCTTGGTATCTTGTTAATGTGTTTATCTGTCCCTTTCTTGATCATAACCAGTGCTCCCACAATTACTGGTACGATGATGTCACATTTTCTCTATTCCTATTTCCAGGTCTTTGAATTTATTTCATTATATTCTTTGATATGTTATTATCTGTTGGCCCTGACATATCAATTAAAAGGAATGTTTTTCTTTTATTATCCTTAACTACTATATCTTCATTTACCAACCCCTCCGCTCGGGTAGAATATGACACAAGGTCAATTTCTAAGTGGAGGTTAACAGGTTTGAAATCAGAGTTTTCCTTCTCCTAGACTAGTTGCCCCACCAAGGCTGAAGAACTCAGTCTGCCATACTTAACTACTATATCTAGTCTATTGCTCTTTATTTTCCTCTTAGTTTAGATAGCAAAATCCCAGAGAATAGTGGCACCTTTTGCCTATGTTATTGGTTCTGCTTAGTGCTTATACCATTTTTCACAATCCAGTATTCAATAGTATTTACATACTTTTCAATGAATATTATATACTATTATTATCATGTCTTTCTTTTTATTCTATTTATATTAGGTTTGGACAACCAGAATCTAAGAGGTCAGTTGATTTAGTTTTTTGTTTGCACAATCTACATATTGGGTTTGATCGGTGGGGGTGGGGTGGGTTGTGGGGGGTATGTTTGTCAGAAAGTTTCTCATTAATGGGCTCTATTCCTGTGCTGCTATTATTAACTCCTCTGTTTCTACTTTCAGTCCAGCACTTTTTAGCTATCTATTAGTCTTTACAATATCTTTATCAACATTTCTAATTTTTAGTCCAAGTAGGGCTTTTAGTTCCCAAACGTTTTTCAATTGATTTTTTCTTTGTGTTTTTGCTTCTTTCTTGCTATTTTTATAGCCAATGTTGCTTTATCTTTTATGTTTATTTCTTTCAGCGGGAGGTTGATTAGATTAGGAAATTTATTATTTTCTTTACTTATTGAATTTGGTTTTTTTTGTTTGTTTTGTTTTGTTTTTTTGCTTCTTGGGCTTGTTTACTAATCGTAGTATCCAATCTGTTGTTGTCTCTAAGTATTTCTTTAATCCTATTAAAGTTATTTTGTAGGTTAATTCTGGTTGGATTAATCTTCTTCCACCATTTTTTTCTTGACATAGAAACACTCTTGGGTGATGCATTCTGTGACAGGTTATTAGTTTCCTAACTATAGTAGCCATCTTTTTTTTTTCTGCTAACATCCAGTTTATTATATTAAAACTATGTCATTACTGGTATTTTCAGGGCATTAATTGCAATAAGATTTTCTTTGTTTGCATTCAATTCTGTTCTTAATATGCCTCTTATCCTTCTATTGAATTATCTTCCTATTTTTTCTTTATTAAAATTGATACCATTCCCTTCATGAATTCCTAAATATTCATAGATTGTGTTCTTACTGTAATATCTGTGTTTATATCTCAAATGATGTTTTAGGCCTTACAATCGAGCCTTTCCTGAATGTGACTTTCAAATATTTGTTCAGATCAAATTGTATCCCAATGTCGTTACAAAATCTTTTTAATAGATCTTCTAAATCGCCATCATTTTTTTTTATGTAAATTTAATTCATTCATATAGAATATGGCCCAGTCAACTGGGTCTGCAGAATACACTGACAGCATCTCTATTCAGGGGTAAGGCTCCTCCAACAAATGCCGGGTATATGACTCTAAACAATCTGATGGTGAGGCTCCAGTAATGCTGGAGCTTTGGGGAATGTGGAGTACCCTTTTATTGCCATCACTCCCAGGTCCACTCTGGCCTGGAGTGGCAACACCTGATAGGGTCCTATCTATGGGTCAAATAGAACTAAACAGTGTACTTATGCTAAATTGAATTGTTTGAAATGGAACTGTTTTTGGCATTTAAACTGTGTACTTGTTCTAAACTGAATTGTTTGAAATAGAACTGTTTTGATATTTACACTGTGTACTTACGCTAAACTGAACTGTTTGAAATAGAATTGTTTATATTTTTAAAAATGGATTTGGCATTAAATAACCTACAATGGTTGATATACCATAAAACCAAACCAAACCATATAGAATATGTGGTTTATTTTTGTAGTTGTAGCTTTATATCCATAGTCTTTGTTTTTAAGTTCTATGGAGATAGGTATTTGAGCTATACAAAAAAGGTGAAAATGAGTCTCCTTGGAAGATTCCACTGTTAATGTTCAGATTATTAGTTTCAAGCAGGTCTTTTTCATGGATTAATCTGAGATTCCATATCATATTTTAGGAATGTTATTATAACAGGATATCTTTAAAATTTTTTAAACTTTTAGAATCTATTTGTGGTGTAGGCCTACAAAATCTTTTTTGTAGCCAATCCAAGCTATACTTAGATTTTTTTGTTTGGATCAACGATTCTCCATGATCCATTTGTTTATGAAGAGCTGATCTTTGATTCTTTATTGCATCTCTTTTGTCTTGAAGGGAAGATATCGTTACATTCTATGAATTTGAATTGTCTCTACTTTAGAATCCATATTATGAATATATATATATATGTGTGTGATGGGGCAGTAGTATTTTTGCATTCATTGTCTTTTGTTTTTGGTCGTCGGTACATTATTATTTCTATTATTATTATTATTATTATTATAAAAACATAAGTATCATTATTATGATTTACTTCATGAGTTTTTCCCATTACTGGAATTTAAGTGACAGTAAGTCTCCTTAAGTCTCCAGGGCTCTTCTCAGCATTCTGGCCGATCCCAATAATACAGTAGTTAGGATGGTCTCCACTCGTCCTCTTATTTCCAAGTCCTCTAGTCCTTTGATTAATCCTTTGGTGACTGTACCAAGAACACCAATTACTATTAATATAACCATCACTTTCATGTTCCATAGTTTCTTCAATTTCCTTGCAATGTCAAGGTGTTTATCCTACTTTTCACTTCCTTTCAATTTTACTCTGTGGTCAGCTGGGATAACAAGGTCCACAATTTTGCAAGTTCTCTTTTTTTGTTGATTATTATAAGGTCTGGTCATCTGGATGAGATTAGGTGATCCGTTTGTATGTCAAAATCCAAGAGGAATTTGTGTGTGCCATTCTCCAGGTCAGATGTTGGGTTGTATATATACCATTTGTTCGTATGGTCAAATTTAAATTTCTTGCACGATTCTCCGGGGATCACTCTGCCCACCCAATCATGCCTAGTCTTATACTCTTTCTGTACAAATTTGCTGCATTCGTTGATTATGTGATTGATGGTTTCGTCTCTATCACCACATAACCTACATCTGCTGTTTTGTTGCATCTATTATTATTATTATTATAAAAATAAGGTGTCTGTCTCATATGAAACAAAATATAAGGAAGTTGAGTAATCAGACAGACACAAATTTCTATGGCTGGCTGTATTGACTCCTGATTGTCTGAGTAGTGACTTTTGTAAACACAAAAACAGAAGGAAATTACAAAAAAGAGTGTAGGAAGAGAAGAAATGGGTTGAGAGATAGAAAGTGTAAGACTAACAGAGGGAAGAGACAAACAGTGTATGCATCAAATTTGAAACTTGTAACAATGTTTTAAATATCTTGGATATTTTCATGATTGTTTTGCATTGGTTAATAAATGTGTTTAAAACATAACAAATTCTATGATTTTAAAGTAACATGAATAAAAGGTTGTATTTCACTGACTACTACTACTACCACTAATAATAATGATGATAATAATAGAGCCCCATAAAGTTCTCTGGGACTTTGAAATACAAAGACCAGAACGATTATAAATTAATAAGAAAAGAACTTGTTATCTACATGATTTGGCCATTCCAACAAACTATTGCATAAAATAAAAGAAAACTAAGTAGTTAGTGTCTTGAAATGGTCCCTAAAGACCTGGTAGAGTTCAGAGGAAGAATTGACGCCATCCAGACTGCAGTCGTGTAAATATCAGCAGAATAATCCTACAAACCTCAAGTAACTTACTGTCACTCAGACTTTAATGAAAGTGGTTTTTTTCATTGAAGTCTTAGTGACAGCAAGTCTGTTGGAGCTGGTGTGAAAATCTCACAAGATGTTAAATAATAATAAATAAAATTAATAGAAAAATATAACTATAATAATAAAATTACATTTTCATTAATTTGATTTTTTTTTTGTCAAAAATCCAATATTCATACAAAAAAATTGTTTTCTAAATAAAAAGAAAAAATTGCTATCAGTATATTTTGTTAAGAAAATGACATACCAGTTCAATATTTACTAAAATGAGAGTCATCGATGCCTTCTCTTGTCTGGCAAAATACAAGTTACTGGGTTATTTTTCTCATAACATTAAAAAAACAATGTGACTTGAATTTTTATGTTGGGATATGGACTTAAACAAAAAGAAAGTAAAAATATATATCACATGACATGATTGTTAGTGAATAAATGGAAAATTTTATTTGATAAATTGATAATGATTTGGCTTTCATCTTGCCATTACTTTTCTCGATTTTCCTTCATTTACATATTACTTTCTCAGCTTCTTCCTTCCTTCTTCTTCATTCACTTTCAATCTGTTATTATTTTTTATGTTTTCTCCTTTATATTTTCACTGTATTTTTTTGCTTTTTCTCATTCATCCTGCAATTATTTTTACTATTTCTCTTTCATTCTGCCATTATTTTTTTGCTTTTTTCCTTTATTCTGCTATGACTTGCTTTGCTTTCTCCTTCATTCTGCAATTTTTTTTTTTTTTTTTTGCCTTTTCTCTTTTAATCTTGCCATGATTTGTTTTGCTTTCTCCTTCATTCTGCCATTTTTTATGCCTTTTCTCTTTTATCTTGCCATGACTTGTTTTGCTTTCTCCTTCATTCTGCGATTTTTTTCCTTTCCTCCTTTATTCTGCCATGACTTGCATTGCTTTCTACTTCATTCTGCCATTACTTCTTTTGCTTTCTCTCCTTCATCCTGCCCTTATTTTTTCACTTTTTTCTTTTTCATCCTGCCATTACTTGTTTTCATTTCTCCTACATCCTGCCATTATGTTTTTTTGCTTTCTCCTTCATTCTATTCTGATTTTTGTTTTTTCATTCATCGGCAATTTTTTCTTTTTTGCTTTCTCCTTCATCTGGCTTTTTTGTGTTTTTTCCTTCATATGCAAATTTTTTGTGCTTTTTCCTTCATCCTGCCATTACTTTTTTTGCATTCTCTTTCATACGCCCTTTTTGTGTTTTTTCTTCATTTAACATTTTTTTGTGCTTTCTCATTCATCCTACCATTATTTTTTTTGCTTTCTCCTTCATCTGCCCCTTTTTGTGTTTTTTCCTTCATTCTGCCATTACTTTTTTTGCTTCCTCCTTCATCCGCAATTTTTTAGTGCTTTTTCCTTCATCCTGCCATTACATCTTTTGCTTTCTACTTCATCTGCCCTTTCTTGTGCTTTTTCCTTCATCCTGCCATTACTTTTTTTACTTTCTCCTTCATTTACCCTTTTTCTGTTTTTCCTTCATCTGCAATTTTTTTGTGCTTTCTCTTTCACCCGGCCATTATTTTTTTGCTCTCTCCTTCATTTGGCCATTTTTGTGTTTTTTCCTTCATCTGCAATTTTTTTGTGCTTTTTCCGTCATCCTGCCATTTTTTTTTTTTTGCTTTCTCTTTCATCTGCCATTTTTTGTGTTTTTTCTTTCACCCACAATTTTTTTGTGCTTTTTTCCTTCATCTTGCCATTATTTTTTTTACTTTCCCCTTCATCTACCCTTTTTTGTGATTTTTCCTTCATCCTGCCTTTACTTTTTTTACTTTCTCCTTCATCTGCCCTTTTTTTGTTTTTTTCCTTCATCCGCAATTTATTTGTGCTTTTTTCTTCATCCTGCCTTTACATTTTTTGCTTTCTCCTTCATCTGCCCTTTTTTGTGTTTTTTCCTTCATTTGCAATTTTTTGTGCTTTTTCTTTCATCCTGCCATTATTTTTTTTACTTTCTCCTTCATCTGCAATTTATTTGTGCTATTTCCTTTTCCTGCCATTACTTTTTTAAATTTCTCCTTCATCTGCCCTTTTTTGTGTTTTTTTCTTTATCAGCAATTTTTTTGTGCTTTTTCCTTCATCCAGCCATTACTTTTCTTACTTTTCTTTCTTAATTCTGTAATTACCTTCTTTTTTTTTTTTTTTTTTGCTTTTCTCCTTCATCTTTTCACTACTTTTTTTGCTTTTCCTCCTCATTTTTCTCTACCATCACTTTTTCTCCTCTTTCTTCTTGCCATTAACTTTCCTACCGTCTTTTTCATCTTTACAACACTTCGAGAAACTCAAGTAAAAAGTAAGAACACATCAAGGTTAAACTTGATTGATCCATTTGAATTTTTAATTTTTTTTCCTGTCACAGTAAAGTTAATAAGCTTGAAAGAAACAGCATAATTTCAAGATGGCTTAAGAAAACAAAAAGGTACAGTATACCTGCATTGCACACAATATAATCATTAGATAATTCCTTCTTCTCCTGTTCAATACCTAGTAGAAACAAACAATAGACATTATGCTGTCCTTTAATGTTGTTAATGTTATATGTCAGTCATATTTTTTATAAAATGATGGGATAATTGTTTGATAAATTTTGTTTTAAATTTTGCATCTATACTTTCTAGCGGTTAATATGGTATTTCATTTTTGCTTCTTTTTTTTTATTCATTCATAAATTCAGTCATTCATTTATTCATTTTTTTATTCATTTTTTAAATGAAAAAACTGTTTTGTTTTGTTTTCTATTTCTCAGTAATTGTTTACTGTGATTAAGTTATATATTAAATTGCAATTTGTTATTTTCACTTTGTAATTTAATCTCTTTTATTTTGAATAAAATTTTCAGGAAAATTGTTCTCATCCATTTAATGATCACATCATTTTAAAGATATATATATATATATATATATATATATATATATATATATATATATATATATATATATATATATATATATATATATATATATATATTGATAACAAACTTAAAATTAATACACATACAGACATTTGAATATATTTACATATTAATATTTACATACATATATGAATATTTAAATGCATACACACCTGATCCTTGCTTATCAACCACCTTGTTTACCAACCAATTGCACTTACAACCAGTATTTCATCCTTCCAACAATAGAAAGAAAGAAAGAAAGAAAGAAACTCTATTTTGGTGTAGAATATTGTATGCTATAAATTGTTTTTTCTGTTTTTCATTTCTTCAGGTAATAGTAGTGATATATTTAAATTCAAATGTATAAAAGTTTAGAATTATTTAAAGAAATTGTTGCTTTCATTCCAGACCATTTTAAGCAAAATAAAAAAGGGCTACATCAGAATGAATTGGGTTTTAAAAAAAAATTTAAGCATGAAAATTAACATGATTTTAAATCTTGATTGTTTATCTCACTTTTGACTTAATGTATTTTATTCTAAATTTAATCCAGTAAATGATATTTTTGGTAAATTTATATAGTGCAAATATCTATTGTAAAAGCAGGGCCAATGAGAGAGGGGTTCAGTTGATCAGTCTGTCTGGTTCTTGGAGAGCTAAGAACCCATCAATTTCATAAAAACCCCTACAGTCATAGATATTTTTCTTTTGAATTTTTCTTTTGATTTCTTTTCTTTTGATTTCATTTCTTTTGATTTTTGGTTGTTTAATCTGTTTTTAATTTATTTAGAAAAATAATTGTATAAAATTCATATATTTGCCTGTGAGTATCTAAATGACCCCTATAGCCATAGACACTTTTTCTTTTGAATTTTTTTATTCATTTAGAAAAATAATTATATAAAATTTACTTGTCATTTCTTTGTTTAAAAGTATATTTTTGTCTAGTCATCAAGAAATAAATCATTCATGAAAGTTAGTTAGTAATTTTATAGGAGCTCAAATCCTCAATTTTGAGAAGATCCTGATCCTGGAATCCCTAAAATAGTCATGTTCAAACATGCAATAGTTCTTTTGGAGAAATACATATTTAAAAAAAAAAACAAATATGCTCAACTAGCAAGATTGTGTTTCCATTTCACAACTTTGTTTTTGGAAAAAATTTATAGTAAAATTTTTAACAAGGTGCATAAACTAACTTTAGGTTTATGGTAAAATTTTATGATACAGTAGTATTGTAAAATTTTACCATAAACCTGAAGTTTTACAACACAAAAAAACCTTTTCAAAAAACTCAAAACAATTGAAACTAAAGTATGATAGTGATATGAAAATAATTCAAAATCTTATCAAATACAGAATGAAAATGTTCAATGAATACAATAAATAAAGCTAATATGATGGTATGAATAATAACTTCACAACAAATAATATCCAAAACATAAAGTAAACCCAAAACACGAATATCTGGATGTTTGTTATGCCTGTATATGAAGGTTCAGGTTTCATTACTGATTCATTCAACTTGCGTACATATAAATACATATATATATATGTTGGAAAATATAAAAGCCAACTTATGAAGGCCATTCCACAACAGCGCCCAACATCCTAAGATTGAGTTAGTTGTAAGGCAAAATTATAAAATGCAAGCATAATAATCAAAACTATCAGTTTCACATTGTCATGATCCCCAGACAATAAGATTTTGTTTGCAAATTCACAATATCTATTGACTCCTCCCACTCCCATCTCAAGTCCACAGCATCATTAAAAATAAAGCCTCTAACATCATTCTAAAAAAATTAAGTCCTTTATATCTAAAAAACATTAATAGAATTTCTTGTATAAAAACACGTCATCTGAAAATTAAGTCTCTTACATAAAAAAAAAAACATATATCATTAGAAAATAAAGTCCCTTACATAAAAAAGCCTATATCATTTGAATGTAAAGTCTATCAAATGAAAAGCTTAGGTCATTTGAATACAAAGTCCCTTGAATAAAAAGACAATGTATCATTTAAAAATGAAGTCCCTTACATAAAAAGACAATATATCATTTAAGAATAAACTCCCTTACATAAAAAGACAATATATCATTTAAAAATAAAGTCCCTTACATAAAAAGACAATATATCATTTAAAAATAAAGTCCCTTAAATAAAAAGACAATGTATCATTTAAAAATAAAGTCCCTTACATAAAAAGACAATATATCATTTAAAAATAAAGTCCCTTACATAAAAAGACAATATATCATTCAAAAATAAAGTCCCTTATATAAAAAGACAATATATCATTTAAAAATAAAGTCCCTTAAATAAAAAGACACTATATCATTTAAAAATAAACTCCCTTACATAAAAAGACAATATACCATTTAAGAATAAAGTCCCTTACATAAAAAGACAATATATCATTTAAAAATAAATTGCTTAACATTCAGAAAAAAATCTGTATGTGAAATTGAATGAAGAGATTGATATGTTGGCATTCTAAAATTTTAGCATACATATATATATATATATATATATATATATATATATATATAAATATATGAGCATATAAAAATTTAACATATATATATATATATATATATATATATAGAGGGGGTGTCTTCGTGGTGTAATGGTTAAAGCGATGGACTGTGGAATCGTAGTAAGTGAGTTCGTACTCCAGTCGCACTATTACATTTACTTTTGGGCAAATACCCTTGGGAAAGGTATGAACCCCTTTATCCTCCCAGCTATGGGTTAAATAGCACCACTACTGTTCTTCGAGGAGAATAGCTTTGGCATTAAATAACCTAAAAAGGTTGATATGCCATTAAACAAAAAAAACCAAACCATATATATATATATAAACTATAAGTGGGCAGTTTTACACAGTAATCAGCAGGATCTATACTAAGATATATGTTCTAATAAGAAAAAAATGCATGACTGCATTAACAAAAAAGATTGAAAAGTATTTTTTTCATCCTTAAACTACAGAATTAATGATGTACACATGCATATACACACATACACACACATGTGTGTACATATGAGGGTCATCCTTTCTTTCAATCTATCTATCTGTTAGGGTCATTCAATAAATAAGTGGGATTTTTTTTAAAAGCAAAATTCATTTTTTTTTCAGAATTTTTTTTCTATAAATATAAATTCTGCATAATTAATAATGTGTTTAATACAAAAATGATTCTAATGTCACAAAAACATTTGTTTGGAGGCTTATCAAAATGGTGGAAAATCAAATAGAGTGCTCCAGGCTTGAACAGAGGTATATCATCAAATTTTGGGGGGTTAAGAAGTTGAAAACTATGTGAAATTTACAAAATAATGTGTTATGTACATGGAAAAGCATTTTTTAGCCAAAATATATTTGCAAATAGGCTAACACGGGTTTTCCCCTATGAAACTGAGTGGAAAAAATAGTCCATAGAAAGGAAACACACTGACTCTCTGGTAAAGAAAATGTTTAGGGCACAGCTATAAGATGTGTTTCATGTCCCCAAAGAGGTTGAAGATCATTATCTTTGGGGACATAAAAAAACCCAACTATGTTGATTTCTCTGAAAAAACTGTATCTGTAAACAGTGCCTCCTATCAACAATTGCTGAGGTAAAAGTCACCTTATCAATCTATCTATCTATCTATGTGTTTATGTATGTGTGTATAGATACATATATGTGTACGAACATATATATATATATATATATTATTGATCTAATGGGTAGAGTGTTTGCCAGTGGTCTGGGAAACCTGGGTTCAATCCCAAGTCCTGTCATACTGAAGACTTTAAAAATGGTACAAGATACTTCCTTGCTTAACACTCAGCAATATAAGGTACGTATCAAGGGTAAAGTGAAGCAATCCAGGGAAAGGAGTAGCGCCCTCCCCTACACCTTGGTGTAGTAGCTATTGAAAAGGGAGCCTTCTGGTCACCCTCGACTATGGTCACCAGCTTTACTTATACATATTCATACAAAAAAAATACATATATTTATATATAATGAAAATAATTCCTACATTGTCAAGAGCAAGTCTACTTAGGTTTCCCCAAATGGCTCTTCAGGATCTCACTGGAGAAGTGGGTTAGGATAAGATACATTTTATTGATTAAAAATACCCTTCACCTTTAAATTAGCATTTAAAAAAAAAACAAGCAACCACTTTATTTGAGAAACCAACAAAAAAAAATTATTTCCCTTTTTCAACATCGAACAATTTTTAACAATCCTTTTGTATATATATATATATATATATATATATATATCCGTGTTATCAGCACATCTTGAGGATAATTATTTAGAGATAGATAGATAGATTGATAGATATAGAAATATATATATATATATATACATTATATATATAATTAAAAGCTACTAACTTGGAATTTTCTAAAAAAAATGTAATAATCTAAACTGTTATTATATAACTTATAGCAGACCAGTGATTTGCAAATAAAAATTTCTCAAATTCTTCTAATCCCCAAACATGGAGGCTTTGAATCTTGATAATAGGTAAGTAAAAAATGGAAGCATATTTGGTACATTATTTTTTCAAAAGAGGCTGTGTTCCCCTTTTGGCACTGTAAGTTAAACTTTGAGTTGAAATGGAATTATGGCATATTTCTATTTTATTTTATTTTCATACTTTATTATTTGTTTTATCATTTTTTAACTTTTTCAATTTTATTATTCTAAAAAAGTACACAAATGGAAAAGAATGACCCCAGCCAGCAAAATTCTACTCAACCTCCAAACTTTCAGGCCATTGTAAAGAAAGCTACAAGACAGAAAACTCTACAAAATACACTCAAACGAAAGATACAGATGATGAAGAAAGGTAAATTTGTTTTGTTTTTTTTATTTGTTTGTACTCTGTGGAATGAGGATTAAGTTTTTGATTAATTTTTCTGACATTACTTGTTTAAAGTAGATTGTTCAATTAAATTCAAAACAAATCAACTTACTTAAAATATTGACTTTTACATTACTTATTAGTGGGTAGAAAAGAAAATTATGCCAAAATAAAACTTAACTGTTGTGAAATAGTGGTCTTACATGTGAGTTCAAGCATGCCTGGGTACCTCGACATCATTGATTTGTGTAAGAATAAATTAATCTTAACAAACAAGGCCCAAAACATTGTAAAAAAAACAGAGTAAAATTCTTGTTAAGTACTCTCATTTCATTGTCCTTTTGTAAGATTAATCTGATCTCAGTAAATAAGGGGATAGTGTGACGGCAAATTGACTAAAATCCCAAAACAGGACTTTATTTTTGCTCGTGTGAAGACGGGGCAGGTTGGCACTTGATCCCCTATATAATAAGTCCTCGTTCAGAGTTTTTCTCTCAGGCATATAAGAACTGGCATATTATGTGAGGGATCAATTTAGGGCCAGACTGACCGCCGCTGGCAAGGGGTTCCAAATTTCACACTATTCACACACCCACCAGGCCGCTTAACTTCCTCCCCCAGATAATGGAAGAATATGGACCTATAGGTTTTAGTCGTAATAATATTATATTGTAGTAGTCGGCAACTCCGGTTTCCCGTGTGATATTTTAAAGGAATTAATAGGACAATTCTAAGCAAGATAACATAAGGCGAATAGAAGCTGAAAAGGAAGCATGAAGTAACAAATTCGTAGAAGAACTGCAAAGAACAAACTTCGACCACGTGGTAACATAAAAATATATGATTCCTTTACTACAGTTATATACACTTTCAAAGTGTCAAAACATATAATAATTGGACAGTCTACGAATATAAATGTCTTTTCTTGACTTTTGTTTTTCTTAAAATTGAGAGAGAGAGAGAGAGAGAGTGGTATACAAAATTTGGGTATAAAGGAGAAATGGCCCAAAGTTACTTATCTTATTTTTCAACGGGGTTCCACTGGAGAATCTTTCTTCTTTCACAGGTTAATAGACTTTATGCTATTTTCAATACTGGCTTGAAGAACCTGGGGTCCCTCGTGTCTCAGATATTCTTTTGTCTTCAACCCGGAATATTGGCTATGGTTCGTCTGCCCGCTACGAACCCTGCTCAAAAACTAACTTTCTTACTATCTATTTCCGCTGACGGGGGGGAGCCCCACTTCCGTTTTGGGGTCCCAGCCAATCATTTGGCTTCTCTCTTCTCCCCCTTGATGTCCGGCGACCTGAGGTTACTAAGTAACCTCAGGTGACCCACATTCTCTCTTAACGGTCACTTTTTTGACGGCTAGATACTGTTAATTCAAACACGAGGAGTAGTAATTTTATCTCCCTCCTCCCAGTGGGATGTCACGTGACAATAGAATTTGATTATAAAGTATTAAAACGTAAGCCAGTAAATTGAATAATTTTCTGAAAATTTTAATTATTTGTTAACAAGTATTCACTTATATGAAACTCAATATAAGTGCAGGTACTTGTACGTGTACATATGTTAACGTGTGTGTGTGGGGGGCTAAACGTTAAAGACATTCAGATGCTACATTCAAATCCCGAAAGCCTTGTAGCTTCAAATCTCAAATCCCGAAAGCCTTGTAGCTTCCAACTCCGAATCCCGAAAGCCTTGTAACTTCAAACCTCGAATCCCGAAAGCCTTGTAGCTTCAAACCTCAAATCCCGAAAGCCTTGTAACTTCCAACCTCGAATCCCGAAAGCCTTGTAACCTCAAATCTCAAATCCCGAAAGCCTTGTAACCTCAAACCTCGAATCCTGAAAGCCCTGTAACTTCAAACCTCAAATCCCGAAAGCCTTGTAACTTCAAACCTCGAATCCTGAAAGCCTTGTAACCATCATATATAATCAAGAAGGAAACATGTCCACTTAAAATGGTGGTTCTTTGAAATTAGTAGACAAGTTCACGTATCTTGGTAGCAGCATCTCATCTCCAGAAATCGACATCAGTATATGACTAGCAAAGATGTGGATGTCTATTAATAGCCTATCAATCATATGGAAGTCTGACCTGTCCTATAAAATAAAACAGACTTTCTTCCAAGCAGCAGTTGTATCAATATGACGATAGATGTACTAGATGGATACTGAGAAAAAGCTTGATAGGAACTGTACAATAATGCTACAAGCTATACTGAACAAATCCTGGAAGCAACATCCCACGAAACAACAGTTGTATGGCCACTTACCCCTAATCTCTAAAACCATCCAAATAAGACAAACAAGACATGCAGGACACTGTTGGAGAAGCAAGGACAAACTCATAAGTGATGTTCTTTTATTGACCCCTTCACATGGACATGCCAGTGTTGACCAACCAATAAGAACTTATCTACAACAGCTCTGTATGGACACAGGATGTAGTCTGGAAGACCTGATTGGAGCGATGAATGATAGGGACGAATGGCGAGAGAGAATCAGGGAAATCCATGCTAGCAGCAAAATTTAATGATATATATATATATATATATATATATATATACACATATTATGGTTACAGATATATTGCAAGTTTATTCATGTTGAATATATATATATATATATATATAGGTAGGCTTTATTTTTTTACTATTGCATTCTTACATTTTTAGTTACTGACTTTCAATATATAGATATATATTTCTTTTAAATACCCTGTCCGGTGGCAAAAGCTGCTTGGTAGCGCCAGGAGTGGCAGTACTGCCTTGAGCTACCGAAACTGTGTTATCACCCTGGTTGGCGGCTGATAAGGACAGAGTATCGCACATGCTTTCACACGTTGTATGATGAAAATATAAAAAAAAAAATTTAGTGACTAACTTTCAGTGCTGGAGAGTTTGGTAATGAATAATGACTAATGATATGCATTTTAATTGTATAACATTTTAGAAATAATAAAATCCTAGTCAATTTTCCCTTAGACCAAAGCTACTAGGATTTAATTATTTCTAGCTGAACATTATATAATCAAAATGGATAATATTAAGTCTAACAGTATCACTCAATGATTTAGTTTGGTTTCTTTGTTTAATGGCATATCAACCTTTGTGGGTTATTCATTATTTTCATTTTAGCATCATAAAACAATTTGTTCAGCATTTCTCATTTTGTATCAATTTACTTAAGTGCATTTCTGGTGCAGGTTGTATATTTTTCAAAAACAATGATGAAGCCAAAACGATAATAATGTGCATTGAAAATTGCATCCTATCATCAAAACTTAATAAAATTAATATTACTTTATGGCTTTCTTATAAAAGTCAAATACAAACTGGGCTTGTTCCATGATATAGGGCCGCCACTCAAGTAAATATACATTTTTATAAACTAGTATTCATATAAAATATATGAACCGTCATTCAACTGATTTATGAGTGGACATTTTTGTATATAAATACCAGCTTCAACTTAGTAGTAGCATAGGTTCTATATAAGTTACAGCCTGTTTTATTTTTGTCTGCCAACAGGATGCTTGTTGGAACCCCTGGGCAATTAAATGCTATTGCTATTATTGTTGTTATTCTACAACATCAATTTTTCTAAAGTATTATTTATCAAAAATATATGAAATCTGCCCTTCCAGGGTCATGAAGCTCAGCTGTTGTACATGCCGTCCCTGTATACAAAACTATTGCTTTTATAAATGAAAATAAAACAATAAAATCACGAATGGATAACATAAGATTGTTATTTGTTAAAACATGCTTTTTGAAATCTTTGTGTAAAAGGAGATATGAGGAATAGAAATATAAGTGTTGAATAGCAATACTTAAAACCTTTTAACTGAGTACAAACAAAAGGGGGGAGTCCTTGTGATGTAATGGTTAAAGTGATGGACTGCTGAATCATAGTAAGCAAGTTCGTACTCCAGTCGCACTATTATGTTCACTTTCAGGCAAATACCCTTGGGAAAGGTATGAACCCCCTTATCCTCCCTGCTATAGGTTAAATAGTACCACTGCTGTTCTTCTAGGAGAATAGCTTTGGCATTAAATAACCTACAAAAGTTGATATGCCATTAGATAAAGAAACCAAACCAAACCAAACAAACAAAAGATTGATACTAAATAGAATTTTTCCTATCACTTAGAATGTTCTGACTATTGTCTTCATCTTCTTTGTTATTGTCACAACGTTTCGGCCTTCTTCAGACGTTTCATGTCGAACTCGGGAGTCTTATTTAATCCACTGGGTAGATAGTTCTAATTTCATTACCCATGACTGGGTACAAGTGTTAAACTATAGTCCGTATTCTTTGTAATTTACCAGTAGTTGGGATTGAACCTGTAACCTCCAGATGATTTCACTAAGAAACACTTTAACTAAATGCCTACATGCATTGTACCATGTGACCTCCTGGACAAAAACATTTTGAGTATAACAATCAAGATGAAGACAATAGTCTAAACATTCTAAGCAATTGAAATTATTACACTTCATCACAGAAATTTTGACTGAGAATTATTTTTTTGTTTCATAAGAATACTTAAAACCTTTGTGCAAACAAATGAGCTTTTGACCATACTTTTGGTCATCATCAGTATGGTCAAAAGCACTTGGGCAGAAGATATGGGGCAATTCCTTTACTACCTGGATCCCAACACAAGAAAAATAACAACCAGACTTGAAAAATTACAATTAAAAATAATTAACAATGTTCCATCATCTTAAATAAAACTTGTTTGAATAACTTGCTGCCTAAATATACACACTTGAATATATATATATATATATATATATATATATATATCAGGGGCGCAGACGGGACTAGTGCTACTCGTGCCCGGCACGACCAATAACTCGGTCAATGTTATTCAAAATGGATTAAAAATCATCCATTAATTTCAAGCAAACATACTTAGTCTGATCTCAATTAAATTACGTATCTATTCAAGTTTCGATAACTAAGTAGCCAAAAGTTCATAAATATATCTGGGAATAATACAACGATGCTGTTTTGAACGGATGGTCTTCGTCCGGCCACCGTCAGATTCATTGAACATTCCATAAAATCGGCTATAATGTTGAACGCGCAATCCGTGCCCAGCACTAGACCCTTATAATAACAGTAATGTTAGAGAAATACGCTGTTTGCTGTAGCCAATTGCAAGAGCAACCCTACCACTGTGCTAAAAAATCTTAGCATGTGCGACTGTTGATAGATATATTGGGAAGAGGGAGAGGGACAGAGAGAGAGAGAGAGAGAGGGGATAGCAGACTAGAGCAGTCGCCGACGTCATCGTCATCGCTATGGTTAATGTTGGTTAAACGGCGTGTTTTAATTCGTTTTTTCACTAACAGATGTCTATTTCTTTAATGAATGTTGCATATATTACATTCAGTAACTAAAATTTGTTTATTTGAATACATTTTCAACAAATAATCTTTATTTTAAGCGAAATTGAAACTTCTAGCTGTGTCTGTGTATATTGTCATCAGTTTCTTTATTCTAATAAACATATTTTTCTCGTCATAGTAATGAACATCTTCTCTTTTCTTCTATACTTTTGAAAGGAAAAAAAATTATCTTATCTACTGTATTAACAAGACTACAAATTATATAGTATCTTGATTGTTTACAAAAAAACACCATGCAAGGTACGTTTGTCAATCTGTGCTATACAATGGAGAATCACGCAATAGCAACTATGATGACTTACTTTGGGTCCCCGGACCACGGGTTGGGAACTGAAGTTGACAGAGTGTGGGGGGGGCACGAGTAGCAAAAACAGGCTAGAGTCGCCACTGATATATATATATATATATATATATATATATATATTACCTGGCCATTGGCCTAATGAGTAGAGTGTTCGCCAATGGTCTGGGAGACTGGGATTCAATCCTATGTCGAGTCATACCAAAGACTCAAAAAATGGCACTTGATACCGCCTTGCTTAATACTTAATAAGGTAAGGATCAAGGGTAAAGTGGAGCAATCCAGGGAATGGAGTAGCGCCCTTCTCTACACTTCGGTGTGGTCGCTATTGAAAAGGGAGCGTTCGACAAAGGTCTCCAACTTTACTTATACATATATATATGAACAGGATTTGTCATTAACTAACCTACAAGGGTTGATATGCCATAAAATCCAACCAACCAACATGATTAGGATATATCTAGCTAACACAAAGTTGTGTCTCTTTTGTTGTTGCTGTATATAACCTCGCTTTGAGACATAAAGTATTTGTTTTTTGTTGTTTTTTTAACATGATACACGTACGTCTCTAAGTTGTCTCTAGTGTAGTTGTAATGAACCCACGCAAGTCTTTGTAAAACGTAATTGTTCGGCTCTCTTATAAAAGTTATGTCAATTATTTTGCAAATTGTAGAAATTAGACGGATAAAATAAGCATAAAAGGTAGTGGCAAGGAAAACAGGACACGACACTTCAACAAAATGATTTATTCTTAGCAATATCAATTGCAACCGTAATACAAAAAGCAAAGTGTAAAAATTCATAAAAAGCTAGAATTGTTACGGAATTGTTAAGTGAACTTAATAAAACTTGCTAAATAATATGCCAGCGAACTTATCTTGTCACTGAGGTTGTTAAATATCTGTTGCTTCTCTCAGGTCGACTTTGCGTAGTCATCAGCCCATACAAGTGGCCGGCATGTTAACGCCTTACTTGGACGGTCTGTAGCGTGTGTAAGATGGTGATATTTCTTTTGTGTTTGTATTTGTACCCCAAAACAGAACCTAATGTCATATGTTTTGTGTGCTCTGATTGGTTGCCGACAATGGCTCTTGACCAGTCACACAAGCTCTTATCCGGCGATGTTTGAGGGGCGGTAAATGTTAGGTTTCGTATGTTATTTCTTTCTTAAACTATTGTTTACACACATAAAAATAAAATGGTAAAACATAATTGTTTAGCTTTCTTATAAAAGTTATAAAACTATTGCTTACGTGCATGAAAATAAAATGATAAAACTATAAAAGAATAACACAGGATATTAATTAGAACCTACCTTTTAAAATTCTTATACAAAATGGATATTCCATGACTGGGATAAATGATATTTGTAAATACATATAGATATCCCATGATCATTTATATTAATGATTTTGAATTATGTTAGCTGTTTTGGTGTTAACAGGTGTGTGGAAACATGTACAAAATTTTGCGTTTATATATATATATGTGTGTGTGTGTGTGTGTGTGTGTGTGTGATTGGGCAGGAGTCTCTCATTTAAGCAAGTTTGATTAAATAATTTTATCTATATAATTTAATTAAGATCCTTTCAAGTTTCTTGATAAGTGTCTTGATTTAAGGAAATTTTGTGGGATAAAATTTGCAATATAAAAAAAATTTTAAGATATAAAATTTGCAATATAAAGGAATTTAGTGGGAATAAAATTTAATATGAAGTGAGTGACATTAGAGCCAAGTTTAGTATTTAACTGGGTAATGTTTTTTTGGGGGGGGGGCTTTAGTGCGCAATATTAAACGGTAAGTTTAATCAGTAAGTTCCCCAGCTTTCTAGTTCGGATACTGATTCAAAAAGATAACACAGACAATAAAGTTTTTAAAAAGGAATTTTATACAAAAGAAACAAAAAGGAAAGGGATAGAAAAGATAAAGTGTTGCAAATTTTAGTGCAATTTGCTGGAACTTATCTGAGAGAGTGTCCGGGAAACAAAATTCTTTGAATTCGAGTATTTTTTTTTTTTTCATTGCCTTATCGAAACGTTTCAGAGTTCATTTAATTGCGAGTCTTCTTTAAGGTTCTTCTCAGCAGAATTCTCGGTTGAATTTTCTTTCAGTTGTTTAACTTGGTCGAATTTCAGTAGTCGACTTTCATTTAATTTTACTTTTATTTCTTGGGAAGCTTCTTGCCTTTCCAGTTTTTCGGCTATTCAAGAAGCGAGTGACGAAACCCATCTGCAGACTAATTTTTTCCTGCCCTCAATTCGGTCCCTGAATTTGTACTGAGGGTCTGAATAGTAATTCTCGACAAAAAGAGAGAGGTAGCTTTTTGGTGACGTGTTGTCTGGGATTACTTCTCCCTTTTCCACTCAGGCTGAATCAAGTCTGCACGTGGTTGGTTTGATTTTTTTCTTAGAAATAAATTCTTATAATTTCAGACCTTTCATAGGCCATCATCAGGGGTTGTTTGGATGTGTAAAGAGTGTTTTTTTAAAAAGGTTTTTATTTTTTCTTATAACATTGCAAAAATTACGTAAACGGAAAGTTGGATTAAACTAAGATGCCGATGACATCGAACGAATTTAAAACAGAACGCTATCAACGGAAATAGAATATTATTAAGAGAAATAGAATATTGAAAAAACGGGCTGAACGCATTTTAAAACATTGTAGCTATTTTCAATGTTAATTCTATTAATTCTAGGTTTTATTGGTTTTATATGTAGGGCTTTTAGGATTTGTAGTCGGAGCTAATTAATTTCGTGTGCTATTATTGTGGTGTTTTCAACTAGAATTTTTCGAAATTTGGATTTGGGAATAGAGTGAGTTTTTAGATGTAAGGATATGAAGCTAGAATCATTAAGGTGCATAGTAAGATAACTTGAAAGAGTCGTACTGGTAAGACCAACGTACGTATTATTTTTGTTGGAGACACGGTCCCCCAAGGGACATTTGAACGACGTTTGTCCTATCAAGAAGTTCAGTGGAGGGGGAAGAGTTATTGGGAATAATCAGGTTGTAAGTTTTAAATTTGTTGTTGTAAATGATGTCTTATCTTTTATTTATACATATATTTTTTCTCTTTTCCATAGAAAAAGCAAAAGAAGAGGAACAGCATACACAATCAAAAACGAACTCTTTTGAAACAATGCAAACTGATATTAACTTTCTGTCCAAAGAAATGAGCTGCATCCGCCAAGAACTCCGGACAACCATTGAACTGCTATGTGACTTAACAAATGTGCCAAAAGAGTCAATTCTTTGTCCAGAGCCAGCAGTGATGCCTTCAGCTTCAACAGTCAAAGTCAACATTGAGAATCACAACAACATGGACTCAATCCAAGAGGAGGTGACATCCGATACCTTGACACCACAATCTCCGAAATTCACAATCAGTACAAAGGACTTGGAGGATATCACCAGTGAGACTGGTATCTCTGAGGTGACACCTGATGATAACGGAACTGATTTATGTATTAGTGAAGAATGTTCTGCAAAGGATAGTTTAGAATTTGAGAAGGTTGAACCAATAGCTGATTCTGCTTCCAAGATGGAGGAAGGGGAATGTACAGGGGGTTCTGATATTAAGGAAAGTCCCGGTGCTAATAAGAGTCCCCATATTAGTGTCATTTTTGAGCCAAATGTAAAGATGAAATCTCCTGGCAACTCAACTGTAGACATCTTACAAAACAGAAGTGATAATGCCCGCCAAGAAAATTCTGGCTCAGGTTCCTCAATACCAAAACCTGATTCAAACTCTCCGCTTCAGCTTGGACTGACAGGATTTCTAATAACAGGGGATGGGAGAGAGATAAAACAGATTGTTACTGAAACAACTGATGTGTAAGTACAATCAGAACGGGTATCATTTTTTTTCATTTTTTAATGAAACCCATAAAAGGTTTTCCTTGTGCGCACAACAAAAATGTCTACCAAGGTAAAGTTTTTTTTTTGTTTTTTTAAAGAAAAAATATTTAAAAAACAAACTGATTATTTCTATCTCCTCCCCCTCTCTCTCTCTCTCTCTCTCTCATTTTGATTCAAAAGGATTAATCAAGGTGTCTGAATTTGGATATTCAGAAAGTTGAATGAGTTATTTATTTACAAGTGATGACTGAGTTTTCGCAGTGTGTAAAGGCTGCTGCAATATCTGCTGGTTTGAAGCCTTGACACCTGTTAGTTATAAAAAAAAAAAAAGACCTTCTTAAACAATCATTGATTTTATCTGGAAAAAAAATGACCCTTATAAAAATGAACTGAAGTAAAAAGAAAGAAAAACTTTGCTCTTCAAAGTACTCTTTTTAATCTTCATAAGATGAGTATTTAAAAAAAAATTATTTTCCTCTAAAATCACATTCATTTACTCTATTAAATAGAGAACATATCAATATAGGTTATATATATTTTCATTATAACAGCAAAAAAAAAAAGATCTAGAAAGAAGGAAAAAAATAAACATATCCTTACATGGCAATGTAAATCATTCTAACATTTTTATCTTTGTTGTTAGCTCTAACATCAGAAAGTATCCTTCCATTGCACTAAAATAAGCACTTCCTTAACATCTGCTGTTATATGGATAACCAGGTGCTTTGGATATTTTGGCTTGGTGCCATACTTGGTTTAGTAATGTTATCATCTTAGCATCTCTATATTCTAAGTGAGTGTCTGAGTTATCAATAAGAACCAGTAGGTAAATTTCCATTTCAGACTGTCCAAAATACAGCAGTGGCCCTGGTTATAGATTTATAATCCGTTTACCACTGCTGGTTTGGTTTGGTTTCTTTGTTTTATGACATATCAACCTTCATGGGTTATTTAATGCCAAAGCCATTCTTTTAGAAGAACATCAGTGGTACTATTTAACCCATAGCTGGGGCTGTAAGGGGTTGCATGCCTTTCCTAAGGGCATTAGTCTTAAAGTGAATGTAATAACATGACTGGAGTTCAAACTCATTTACTACAATGTCGCAGTCCATCATGTTAACCACAACACCTCAAGAACTCCGACTCTACCACTGCTGGTTGGTGCTTTAATTTTATGAGGTCCAATTGTAAATGCCATAATTCTACCAATAGTTAGCATATTGATTTTTCATCAATGGTAGATAGTTGACTGTACTGCTTTGAACATGTTTTTGTCCGCAAAATGAAAAGAAACTAATAGTGTTATATTCGGGATTGTTCTAGACTTCAGTAGCCTTGAAAATCTTGAAATATGGACCCCCGACCTGCTTCATTGCCAAAAAAACTTGAACATCATTAAGTGCTTTGACAAGGTGGAAGTTGATATAAATATCAATTCTGTAAAATAAATGCTTATTTTAATCATTAAACCACGGACTTGATGTACCGACCTATATACATACATTCATACATACATATATATATATGAGTAGTTTTACCAACCTTTATTTTTTAAAAATCAGATTCTTATTTTAATCATTAAGCCACAAATTTGATGTATCTACCAATGTACACACACACACACACACACACACACACACACACACACACACACACACACACACACATATAAGTAGTTTTTCCCACCATTATTTTTTTTGAAGATTGTAGAAGACCTCACGACTTCTCAGGGCCAAAAGTCATTTTCTCCCCTCAAAAGTTTTCTTTTTCTAAAAACTAAACCTTGACACAATAGTCAATCAGAAAAAGCTTATTTTCTAACCAATCAGTTTTTGATATACTGAGCTGGCCCTAGGATCCTACCTTGATATATAAATAGGGTTCCAAATTGACAGTTTCAAATCTTGATTACCGCATATGTATTTGTATCATTTGAAATTATTTGCTGCAGGCAAAAATTTGCTAAAATTCAAAAAAATCAAATGAATTAAAAACAAGATTTAATACTGTGTTTTCAGTCTCTGGTTTTCTGGAAAGAGGGCACTGGGAAATTTTGCATGCGCCTAATATTAGACCATATAAAATATTGTAATTCATTGAATCCTTCAAAAAAATAGTTACAAAATCATTTCTATATAAAACTGAAAATTTTAAAAAGTAGCTTGAATGTAACACAAAAATACATATTAAAAATTGAAGTTTGTAACTACAAATTCATATGATACTGAATAAAAAAAGAAATTTGATAAGAATTCTTTTATTAAAATTACATACAAGGTAGTTTACACTGATCTAGCTTTCTTAATATGTTAAATTGTATGCCATTACTTTTGTATTGAGTTCAATCTTCATTGATTACCACAAACTTATGGCCTTGTCATAGATCTTGTTTTGAGCACTACTACAGTAGTGAGTTCAATCTTCACCGGGTGCTATATAACCCTTACTCAACTAAGTTCAGCGAATGGCTACTTTGCCATGGAGTTATTGCTAGCAAACTAGTCTTGCAAACTAGTAATTTCGATCATCATTAGATGGTCCATATACATGGCCTTGTGCCAGACACTGCAAAGCTTAGTAAATTAAATAATCTCATGAGGCTTAGTGAGTGTTCCATAAACCTGATCTTGCACCAGGTTGATTCGGTTAGGAAAATATATTAGGGTGTATCAAAAGTATTTTCATTTTTAAATAAGTATGTTTTTCAAAGCTAACGCAAGACACTTCATACAATCTTTTTTAAAGAATGAATTTTTTTTTAATAATACTGACTATTAGGTTTTCCTTGACCTTGCATCATTTAAATGCATGATTACTTCTGGCCTTTAATTCACAGAATAAGTCACTAAAACCAGACAAATTTGCTTAATTTCCTTTAATTCTGTGAACAGATTCAGTGGCTTTGAAGTCTTGTTTAAAATGCTGTCTCAGTACTTGTATCTGCTATGATAAACCTTCAGGAACAAAAAGTGCTGCTGAATGGTATCAATAATGGTCTGATACAAAATAATATTGATAATATGGTAGCATCAAAGATAATCTTGGCATATGTATATGAACTAAACTTTGGAGTAATGATCTGCAAAAAATATTAAAAAAACTTGTCATACTTAATAATGGTGCATTTGATTATATCAATAATATCTTTGATTATATCAATTTGATTATATTTGATTCTATTAGTTATATAGTTGTATTGTAGATAGTTTTTGGAGTAATGATCTGTGAAAAATAAAAAAATCTTGTCCTACATCCTAATAATAATAATAATAATAGTTCAACCTGAAGGTGACAGTGATACCAATCATATAGAACTTGGATTAATGAAAGAAAATTTGAAAAGAGACTAGGTGAACCAGGGATCAAGAGACTGTTCAGATTACAGTATTAAGATCAGCTTGAATACTGAAGAGAGTCCAGGAGAGTTAAGAACACTTGCAGTAACTTGGACTTTAGTGAAGGCCATTAATTAGTGTTGGTGTGAAAATTCAAAAAGAGCATAATAAAAGTAATCTAGTGGACTCATAGGTAACCTTAAAATGTTTATATAAAGTAATACTTTTGATACACCCATATATATTTCTTGGTGTTATTTGATCCGTCCAAAGCTCAAGCTATATAAATTTAAAAAAAAAAGAAAAAAACTCTTGCAACTATAGTTATAATAATGACTTTGAAACTAATCAATAACTATTAATTGATCAGATTTCCACGACATATGTTTCAGATAAAACCTTGTAATCCAATAGGCCATCATTCAATGATCTGATTATAATAGTTTCAGTTTTTAACATGAAGTATTTTTCATTATTATATAGATTTTTGTATTAGTCTTGGGGGGAAAAAAAGACAAAAACAGTCAAAATGAATGATATATGCTGTGACCACTTTTGATATTGTACCCCACTTGATCAGCCTCATGATCTTAAAATTTACCACCTAACTTCCCTAAATGGCCAGGTGATCTTGGAATCAACTAAGTTTAGTAAATAAGTGCCTTGCTATCGAGCAATGGTTATCAAGTTAATCTTGTGGGCTACTTCTTTGACAAAAAGTTTAATCTTCAATAGGTACTCTAAACAATTGGTCTTGTATCCCACTAAGCTAAATTCTATAAATAATTGACTTATCATGGAGTTTATGATTAGCAAGCTAGTCTTGTAGACTATTACTGCTGTAGTGAGTTTAATTGTCACTGGGTGGTACATGAAAATGACCTTGTGCCAGACTAAGCCAACTTGAGGAAATGAGTGCCTTGTCATGGAGTTATGGTTAGCTAGCTAATTTTGCTGTAGTGAGTTCAATCTTCAGTAAGTGCTACACATAATATCAATTCCCTCTGTTTGTTTGGGTTTTATGGCATATCAACCTTTGTAGGTTATTTGATGCCAAATACATTTCTATATAAATGAATAGCTATTTAGTTTATCAAACAGTTCTAATTCAAACAACTCAGTTTAGCATAAGTATGCAGTTTACTTCTATTTAACCCATAGATAGGGCCCTATCAGGTGCTACCACTCCGAGCCACAGTGGACCGGGGAGTGATGGCAGTGAAGGGGTGCTTTGAATTCCCCAAAGCTCCAGGATCATTGGAACCTCACTGTCAGATTGTTTAGTATTATATCCAGGACACTCGTTGGGAGGGGGTCTTACCCATATGCAGAGGGGCAGTCAGTGTATTCTACAGCCCCAGCTGACTGGGCAAAATTCCCTCTGTGAATGACAAGCTCCCTAGATATGAAATGCAAGTTCAAGTTAGGATTTAGCCCCATTCTCAATACGGTCAGTTAAATGGGTATTCAATACTCCTCTGATTTTTTTTGTTTCAAATCCCTGCAGCTTAGTTCTAAGATTAAATCAATTAAAAATGTTATAAAATGCTGCAAAAAGCATTTAAAAACCAATTCTTAATCAATGAAAGAATGCTTCAGCTAATAAAATTCAATGACAATTATATTTAAAACAACTTGTGTATCAAAGAACAAAAAAGAATAAGATGAAAGAAATACCAATTAAAAATTAATGCACCTTTTATTTTAGTTCCCACTCAGTTATAGGATTGGTTCAACATAAGCTTCCTATTCTCATTTTATTTCTCTTATATCCAGCTTATTACTTGCTAATATCTGTATAATAAAACTCATTACAGTTTAAGACTGTGATGTAGCAATTTTAAATCATAAGACAGTATAGCAGTTTCAGTCTGTGAGATAATGTAACAATTTTAGATCAGGAGACAGTGTCAAAGTTTTAGATTGTGATACAGTATAACATTATTAAACTGTAAAATATTGCAAGTTTTATGATATAGTATAATCAATGAAGCCCAAACAACATTGTTCCAAAATCAATTTGATCATTTTATTGAAAGTGGTACATTTTACTAAACATAATAAATATAAAACATATCCTTCAATCTTTATTGTACATAATATAAGTTGTATATGTAAGCACTTGTAATATCTTACAAGCAATATCTTTAAAATATAAATAACACAATTTTTGATAATTTTATATTAACTCTTTTGACATAAATTTTTTATACAAACAAGAGTATTTTGTTAGCTTAATCTTATAAACATTTATGTGGTATCTACATATTGTTTATTTTTATCAGAGATGTGGCAGCCATTACGGATATTTTATGAGCAAAAGTGATTGAATTTGATTCTGAGTTGATTACTGGAAGGGTAGAACATAACCTTTCAGAAAATGTATACTTTGTTATTTCTATCTAATTTTAAGATTTTATTTATAAACAAAATTTACCAAATTTGGTCTCTCAAAATTCTGGGACTACAAAGTTACTGGGAAATTAGTTTTAAATAATGTTTGCTATAAAACGTAGTGAAATTTTTTTGTATTGCATTTTCCTTCCCTTCTGTCTCCTCCACCCTACCAAAAAAAATGAGAAATTAAAATTTCTCAATTTGATAAATGAAATTTTCCAATTGGATACCTTTATTTTTCATTTTCAAATGATAAAAAATAAAATGTAAATTTTGTAAAAAAAGAAAAATACTTTGTAAAAATTCACAACTCCAAAAAGATCATTTGTTTTGGTTTGTTTGCATTTAAAATTTTATAATCCTTTTTTTTTCTTTGTATCATTCAAAATGCATCCCCAAATTTATAAAAAAGAAAAAAAGCAAAAAAACAGCAACAACAAAAAAAACAAAAAAAACAACAATAATAAAAAAAAGATTAACAACAAAAAACATAACATTTTTAATGGTTTCAGGAAAAAACTTGGTTTTTCCTTTTATTAAAAAAAAAACAAACTTATAATGCAAAAATCTCATTGAGAAGTTAATTTTTTCTGGTTTTCACAGAAGATTTATGGCTCTCTTTTCTTTTCTTATAACTGTTTTTTAAATTTTCCAGAAAAAAAGAAATACCTATGATTTCTAGCTCACTGTCACTTGAGTAAAACTTGATCAATATTTGATACAAACCCTTAAAAGTTGACTCAGCAGTGTCCAGTTTCACAGAAACCTCTCTCATCTTTAATTTCAAAAAGGGAATAAAACCAAGGTGCTATTATTCCAGATATTTCTTAGATTAATGTCAACATCTCTGTTGTTAACATTTTGATAGGTATATTATTCAAACTTCTTCAGGTGTATATGGTCCCCTGGTTTCTAGAAATATTTTTTGAGAAAGAAATTTACTGGATTCAATATAGGCCAAGGAAAAGTCAAAAAACATACTTATCAAACATTTTAATGACAACTAAGATGAAGATAGCAATCTGAAATAGTTTAGAAAAGTTTAAACAATTAAATGCAACTAGAAATAAATGATCATGAATCAGAAATGATAAAGATTTTTGCTTTATCAATTAAAAGGCTGTGGTAAACATTTTGACTGAGAATGCAACTTAGTCATAAAAAAACAACTTGGTGAAAAGAAACGTCTCCCTTCAACTGTTGGCTATATCTTATGGCTGGGTGAAATTTCAAACCTAAAGGGGCAGCAGTCAAAGCCTTAAACAAAGTCTTTCATATTTTAATCATCTGTGCCATTTAAAAATGTTTACATCTTTCTTATTAAATCAGAAAACAAATATCAAAATACACATGTTTTTTTTAATACCTGGACCTTAGTTTTTATTTTTATTTCTAATTTTTTTTAAATTTTCAGATAAAGATTATCAATCTATATGTTTTAAAGACCAGTAATAACGTGTGGTCTTTCACTGGAATCTGAGTGACAGCAAGTCTCCTCAAATTTCCAGGACTCTTCTAAGTATCTTAGCTGATCTCACCAGTGCTGTGGTCTGAATGGTCTCAGTTCTTTCTCTGATCTCCAGTTCCCCTAGCCTTTTTTCCATGCTCTTTGGGACTGTTCTGAGGGCTCTAACTATGACTGGCATCACTGTCACCTTCATGTTCCATGATTTCTACAGTTCTTGAGCAAGGTCCAGGTATTTGTCCAGTTTCTGGCTTTCTTTTATTTTCACTTTGTGGTCAGCTAGTTGACAAGTTTTTTTTTTCCTCTTGTTAATTAAAACAAGGTCTGGTCTTCTGGCTTGAATCAGGTGATCTATATTATTATTATTATTATTGTTATTATTAACAACAAGCATTTTTCTTCATCTTTTAAATTAATTAGTTGCAACTAAAATTAAGAAAAATACAAAAACCAAATTGATAATAATGATAATAATAATAATAATAATAATAATAATAATAATAATAATAATAATAATAATAATGATGATAATAATGATGATAACAATAATAATAATAATTGACAATATTCATTAGAAAATTAAATAAAACAAAAATAAAAATTTGATATTAATATGACTAGTATAGAAAAACAATAGCAAAAGACAGAACTGAAAAATTAGAGACGAGAGTATAAGATGGCTTTATAGATCTTATTTAGACTTCTATCATATCACTCGCTTAGATGGTAAAGCAGCTCTCATGGAGAATTAGACTTTCCTTAGGCAAAAGATTACAGTAATTCGAGTTCCCCCCACCCAGAGCTTATCTTTTATTGTTGTCTCCAATGCTCACTGTTAACAATCCAATTAAGTTTCAATAAAAAGCAACTAAAATTGTGAAAATTTTCAAAAAATACAAGTCAAAATTAATAATACAGGTGCTGAACATTTATCTGACAAGCTCAGAATGAAATCTGGTCCAGAATTCTGGATTTCTGGATTTTGCCAGATTAGTGAATACAGCTTGAATATATAATAAAGATATAAAATAAACAATAAAAAGTAAAGAATGAACAGGTACAAACCAATAAAAGAGTGTCTGTTGGATCTTTATTAATCAATTTAAAATTCTTAAAATACTGTATTGAATACCTGTATCAGGTTTAATAAATGGGATGAATTTTTTTTTAAGTAAAGAACATAATTTTACTTAACTGATACAAGTACAAATTAATACACTTAAAATTCTAAGCATAAGACGAAATTGTCATATAAAACTTTAAAAAGTTTCATTTGACAATTATCTTCTACTTTATTCAAGACTGATGAAACTATTTGTCATGAAACAAAAGAAAGAAGGTGAGATTCTAATTCCTTTTAGTTTATATGTACATATTTAGGATAGATAGATAGATAGATAGATAGATAGATAGATAGATTCTCATCACTGCTACCAGCATCATCAGCAGCAGCTCTTTCTTAGTCCATTATAGGACAGCAAGTGTCTGCAAGATATGAGAAGTAATACTGACATATGACATGTTGGCAAGGGTAGCAGAGGGTTTCAATTCAGGGTTGTCCTTCTCCTGAAATAGATATATATATACACACATACAAACACACACACACGCACAATATATATATATATATATATATATAAATATATATATATATATATATGTGTGTGTGTGTGTGTGTGCGTGTGCATTTTTTTTTTTTTTTTTACTGAAAAAATCAGATTACATTTTGTGTATTTAATCAATCAAATTTATTTTCAGCAATGGAAGATACCCACATATATAGATTACAAACATAAAGTTCAGTTTATGAAATTAATATTCAACATAATGTTAATAATTAATATAATCATTAACTTAATATTCAGTCTGTGAGATTAATATTCATCACTGGATTAAGTGCATTGACAAAGGATGTTGAAAAATAAATATTTGATGTGTAAAATAATTTCTTTCATCCTAACAAACCTACTGAGGTTTTCACACACACACACACACACACACACACATACATATATATATATATATATATATATATATATATATATATATTATAACAGTGTTGGTTGTCACTAAATCACTTGGTGTGTTTGTGTCGAACCAAGTGCAATATAATATGGAGAATGCTCAATATCTTGGGTAGAGCTATTATATAATAATGATAAATAAATATATGTTAGATATATATATATATATTTAATTCCATGGAATTAAATATATATATATATATATATATATATATATATATATATATATATATATATATATATATATATATAAGCTTATTTGTTTTAGATAAATTGATAAAATAAAAGCTAGAACACAACTTTTCTATGACGATCATATAAAGTAATATGAGAAATATTCACTTGAGACTTTATATAACCCCCAACATTGTAATGTTAACCAAAATCAAAATGCAGACATTTTGTCATATATTTCACTCATTTGGCTTTGTATCATACAAAACTCTGCTTAACCCTTTTGGTACAGCAAATTTGGCAGCAAATCTAATGGCTGGAATGCTCTTTTGACCATAAAATAAATAAACTTGCTTTCAAATCTTGTGATCACTAATATATATAATACAGAAGTGACTCAATTTGAGACAAACAGCTATTGAAGTATACTGCTTTGAAGAAAAAAATATATTGCGAAGTGTGTTTATAAGAGTAATTTTTATTCACTGAATCAAAATGAATGTACTTTTTTTTTTAATTTGTGGAAAGAAGAGGCACTTTCATGGGTATATCACCTACGATCCAAAATAATAATGTAATATGGAATAAAGTTGCATTTCACCCCCATGCATTGTATATACTTGGCCGACTTGAGTTGCTCTCTACTCCAAAAGGGTTAATAAATCATACAAGACACTTGTGTAAAAGTCAATTTTTACTATTAAATTTTTAGGATTACATTTAAGGGTTAATGGATATTACTCTTGAGAAACTGATATTTTCAAGATTGAATTTAATATAGCATTAACAGAAATCTTGCTGGATGCTGATTCTTCATTTTCAAAAAACACTGCTTACAAAATGGCTGTAGAATATTGATTTAGGAGTTGTAATAAATAGCAAAATAATATGTAAGAAATAAAAATCGAAAATGTGTTACAATGCTTCACATGAAAAATTCAATTGCCTTTTACATTTGCACTTGTATAAAAGTCAGTCTTTTCAATTATATTTTTTGGCTTAGATTCATTGAGCCACAATTGTATCAATTTCTGAGAATCTAATTTTACTGTGAATAGAAACTTATTTCAAAATATTAGTCTGTATTGTCCTTTAACTTGCATTTCATGACTTTATCTGTCTCAGTCAATACATGATTGATTGATGGATGGATTTTAACAGTATGTCAACTCATCTAGGGTTATTTTATGCCAGCAAGTTAGGGAATCACGTTCATTGTACATTAATATTTATATTTTTCATGTAGGTGTTACTGCAGAAGGTTTGGTTTTGTTTTATTTATTGTTTTTTTTGTTGCATATAGTCCTGTTCAAAATGAATAATTTTTAAACAAATCTATTTAACCCATAGATAGGACTCTAACAGGTACTACTATTCTGAATTGGAGTGAACCTGGGAGCAATGGCAATGAGGAGTGTACTCTACACTCCCCAGATCTCCAGAACTGTAGCCTCACCATCAGATGCAGTTTAGTGTCATATTCAGGAAATCCCTTTTTTCAAAGAGAGGTCTTACCCCTCAACAGAGGATACTACTGTCATATTTTAGGCCCTGCCAATAAGGCAGAGTCAGTATATAAACATATTGAAATAAATATATATAGATATAGATATATATTGTTTAGTTTGGTTTCTTTGTTTAATAGCATATCAACCTTTGTAGATTATTTAATGCCAAAGCCATTCTCCTAGAAGAACAGTAATGGTACTATTTTACCCATAGCTGGGAGGATATGAGGGTTCATACCTTTCCCAAGGGTATTTGCCCAAAAGTGAACATAATAGAGCGACTGGAGTATGAACTTGCTTACTACGATTCCACAGTCCATCGCTTTAATCATTACACCATGAGGACACCCCCTCAAATATATATTGTAACTTATTGAAATGAATACACTCTTCAGATATAAATGCAGGATATCAGAATATCTTTATATCTCTGGTAGATGTTAGACAGAATATATGTAGAGATATACAGATATTTATGATAACAGCATTAAGTTGTTGATTGATTATTATTTTTTAAAAATATCTTCACCTAAAAGGAACTTTTGCTCTTCCATTAAAAATCTAAATCAAAATTTACATAAAACTTAAAAGAACTTTTCCAAAATTGAGAAATTGACTTTTATATGAATCTACATAATATTCAATATGCAAATCACTATTATTATCAATTCTTTATATATTGAACAATACTACGTCTGTTTAAGTTTTTTTTATGAAATCGTTTAATGAAGACAAAATTTATTATGTTTTCTCTTTCATTGGAAACAATACTGTTGCTTTTTTTTGTGGTGTTATATATTGTATATATTATGCCAGGATGCACAGATTTATTTCTTTGTCTTTAAAATGATCTTTATCTAAAACAAGTTTCTGTGATTGACTTTTTCGGGCATTGACTTTTATATGAGTGTAAACATTATTTCAAAGAATTATTGGGACAATTAAACTCCTCCTCATTTTTACTGTTCACGCATTTCGACTGAGACATTATCTGACCTTTTTTAGGTGTAATACACACTTCATAAAGAAAGAAATTCTTGTTCTGTTCCTTCTGTGGTAATACAAAGCAAAAACAGTATTAAACAGGTTTATATTTTTGTTTTTGTTTTTTTTTGTTTTGTTTTTTTACAAGAACTGTTCTCAAAACTTTTGTCAAAACATTCATTCTACAGTTTATATTAAATGAATTATTAATTATTTTCTTATATTAGATTTGGTTTATTTTTCAGTAAAAATTACTGAAAAAACTAATATATATATATATATATATATATATATATATATATATATATATATATATATATATATATGTATGTATGATGAACTATCTTGTTGGTTTAAACGTGTGAGATCAAAACAGTTCAATATCAGTTTTTATGCCTGTGTCCCATATGACATTTCAAACCAGTCACAGACTTGCATGTGAGAGAATTATTAGATGAAGTAAGTAGCATGACCGATCTAGCTTTTGCCATCTCCCACAATACTTTGAGATGCTGGACATGATTTTTGTCAAAGTTTTTGATGGCTAGTTAACATTTTGACCTCCAAACCTTGTGAATTAAAACAACCTGCTCAAATGTATCAACAGGTATATCCAAAGCTATGAGAATTTTTTTAGCTTGTACCTGTACCCGAAATATCATTATCTGATATGTCTTTTTCTATCATGAAGCTGGCTATTGATAAAGATCTTTACAATTCTGTGGTCTCTCATTTGGATGACATTTCCAACCCATCTCAATTGTAATTGTATGAAGAAGGTCTCCACATCTTTAATATTGCACTTAGCAAAGTGAACAGTGGTTGAGATTCAGTCTTGCCATGCACATCCACAAATTGAGTAAAGACAACTCTTGTGAAAGTCATCAAGCTGGTATATATATATATATATATATATATATATATATAGTCATCCACAGACAGACTGTTTCATTGTATCACAACTCTTCAGTGTGGTTAGTCATGCAAGATTCTCGAAGCTGGGATCGAAACCTGGCTGACTCATAGGCCAACTGAAGATTCCATCGCACAGCTATGAGGAAACTAGCGTAAGCCAAGGAATTTTAAATGCTTATGTATCACTTTTGTTTTGTTTACATATATCCACTTAATGGCTACAGAGAGCTCAATTCATTAGAAGATCATTGCCTTATGCGACTGGTGACTAAATTTACTAGTTGATCTATTACTATTATTTTTGAAAATATCTTCATTCAAAAGAAATTGCTCCTCCATATAAAATACTGAGCCTTTCTCAAAAATCTAGATCAACATTTTAAATAAAACTTTTAAAAATGAATGGATCTTTATTTTCCCAAATTGGGGAATTCACTTTTATGTGTATATATACAGTATTTATTATATAAATAACTATTATTAATAATTCTATTATATCTAACAATATAAGATTTGCTTTAGTTTTTGACAAAAAATGTCAATTAATAATTGCACAAATATCTGCAAATGAGAACAAAACCTATAAACCTGATGTCAAGATTTGGAAAAAATCAGATTTCAAATGTAAATTTAATTTAAAAACTTTTGTACGAATACTTAATTCAAAATCTCAAGTGAGACTTTTACAAGAAAGTGACTTAGTGACAAGTGGAATTTATGATAACTTTTTCTGTGAAAATATTTATTTTTAAACTTGTGATCTTTTCAAGTGTAACAATCAACACTATTCTCACTTACCCACCAACCAACACCAAAATGAGGAAATTAAACACCTCATATAAAACCAGGATTGAAACTGGATGTACATAATAAATACTTGTGCGTTTTTTTTAGAGTTTTTTTTTTTTGCAGTTTTGTGTTTTCAAATATATTACTGATAGATTGTTGTTCTGAAACAATTGATAATATTATACAACTCAGCTAACAAAAACAGTGAAAATTAGTTATTTTTGTCATGTAAGACTAACTTGAATGCTTGAGATGATCAGAAAATATCAAATTGAGGTGATCTGAGAATATCAAATTGAGACAATCAGAAATCTCAGAAAGATTAGTGTATTAGAGATTGAGAGAAACACATCACAAATTTGAATAAAGCAATTTCATCAAAAGATAGATCAAATATTGATCTGATTAAAAGATGGTTGAACTACAGGAATTTTTTCTGTAGAAGGACTGATCAAAACAATTAGTAGATATGAAAAGAATTATTTGACCACATAAATTGATAATTTTTTTTTTAAAAGTGTTAGAAATAGAAGTTGGTTATTAGATCTGTATTTTTACAATGGAAAGAAAATTTTCCTTTCATTTTTTTTCCTTTTGCTTTTATTTAGACTTTTATTTTTATCAAAAAAACAAAAATATGTACTTGCTATTATTCAACCAAATTGTTAGGGCAATGGATGGCTAATATTTCATCAGTGTCTGATTAGTAAGGCTAGTTATAAAGAAGCCGAGGAAATTCATACATCCAGTTTAGTACTTGTAATATCTGTTAACTACAAGATATAGATAAGTACTTTATACGAGAAAAACTCCCAGAAGCAGTGTTGTTTAAAAGCATTATGTTGTTTAAAAGCATTTATGTTGTTTAAAAGCATTTGAGTCAAAAAGTACAGTCCCAGCTGGGGAATTTTAGGAGAGATATAAAGTTTTCTTTGGGTTTTGTTCTCTTATTCATTAGCCTCTGTTTTTGTTTTTTTTATTTATGGTGGCCTAATGTGATGAACTGTAAGGTTCACAGCCTAATGATTAGAAATATGAATAATGTATCTGAAAAACCAAATTCAAACTCTAGCTGGAACAGTTTGTGTTTGTTTTGCATTAATGCTTTCAGGAAAGGCATGAATCTACTGCTCCCTCCAACTATGGATAAATAGCAAGGCAGTTGAAGGCTTTTTGCTTTACAAAAGACAATCTATCTTGGGTGTTCAATCATAGGTCAGGTCAGAGATCAGTCATTGCTACTGGTACCATGTAACTCAATACAACTTGTTGCTTCTTATTTGAAGAGAAAGTGGTCACTGCCAAGGTGGTCACTTCCATTCACCTGACAGGTATCATAAAGTGGAATTGCAAAGCATACCATCCTAATGACCATATGAATTATAGGAGAGGAGATGGGCACTGCTAAGTAACCCTCATTGTCCCAGAAGATACTATAAGGGAGAAATACAAAACATGGTGAGAGAGGAAATGAGCACTGCCAAGCAACCACCATTGCCCTGAGAGATCCTATTAAGAAGAAAAACTAAACATGGTGCCCTAATGACCAGATACAATGTGAGAGAGGAAATGAACTCTGTCAAGCAACCACCATTTCCCTGAGAGATCCTATAAAGGAGAAATACTAAGAATGGCACTCAGAATCGGTTAAAGGAAACATCATACACAAGGCTCACCCAAAATGTAAAAAAGCTAATCTTCAATATATAAACATTTGCTGAGATCCTTGTAAATTTTCAAGCCGGCTTGGACTCCCAGATGCTCTCTGGGTACTATATGGAGTTTTAGGTTTGGGTTATGATATATCCTGCCATCCTTAAGGCTTAGTGTTAAGTGTAAACTGTTAACCATTGACTTTAATGAAGGTACATAATGTTTTCAAAAGGCCTCAACTGATATCAAATTCACTGTTGTTGTTAGTGATGATCTTGTACAGTATTTTCAGTTAGAAATATCTGTGTTAATACTTGCCACGTTTTTTGTGGTGTCTATGTAATTCAGCATATTAATAAGATAATTAATGAAGTTCATTAATTAATCTTATCTCAAAGGGAATTTTTTTTTTTTAATTTTCTGACTCAGTGCCTCTGCTAAAGTAAAATGGCACAAAAAAAAGAAAAATGATAAATATCTTTACATCAACTTGATTTTTCCCGTTACACAAATCAATATGACTCCATAAAACATTTACATATTTTAACACTTTTTTTAATACTTGATCACAAATTTGCTGTCAGGAATAAAGCGTGAGAAAAAAGAAATGTAAAAAAATGGTAAAATCCTGGGAGTTTTTCAAGATTAAACAATTCAATCTTTGTTATTCTTTTTATCTTTTTTTTTTTATCTGTTCAGTCACAACTAAATGAGTGACTATCTTTGTTCAGTTCACATCTTCCAGGAAATAGTCCCTAAAAAGATACACATATATATATATATATATATATATATATATATATATATATATATATATATATATATATATGTGTGTGTGTGTGTGTGTATATATATATATAAATGTATCAACTCTTGAATGGAAAAAAACTTCAATTTCAATAAACTCACACACACACACACACACACACACACACACACACACACACACACACACACACACACACACACACACTCATCTATAAGTATGTGTATATGTATGTAAATATATGTGTGTGTGTGAGTGTGTAAATATGCCTAACATTGAATTTAAAAAAGCTTAACCACACACATACACACATACACATAACTGTGTGAGTGTGTGAATATATTTGCTCTTGAATTAAAAAAAACATCTTTTCACTAACCATACACACATCACTGTATGAGTGTGTGTGTGCATGAGTGAATATATCTACCCTTAAATGAAAAAAAAGCTTCAGTTTTACCAAAGACACAGACAGATACTTGCCACGTTTTTTGTGGTGTCTGTGTGTGTGTGTGTGTGTGTGTGTGTGTGTGTGTGTGTGTGTGTGTGTGTGTGTGTGTGTGTGTGTGTGTGTGTGTGTGTATCTTCAAAAACTCAAGTAGTTATTTTTGATTAATGTTTAACATTTTTTTCTTTTTTTTTTCTTTTCTTTTGATCTTTTAACAAAACTCTTTTAATGAACAGATAGAAAACTAAAAACCGTTCATAAGGTGTTGAATTTACAACCCACTCTCCAAGAAACTTTGCAATGAAAGTGAATGTGTTAATCTGAAAGGATAATAAATATCAAACTCCCAGAAAAATAATAATAAATGTCAAACTCCCAGGATTTTAAAAGCTCAAAACACTGTTTAAATTTAATCTTATCAAATGAAAAAAAAAACAAACAAGGTTTTTTATACTATAAAAAATTGGCAGAAACTTTGCCAAAATATTCAAGCAGTTTATTAGTTAAAAAATTCCAAGCAGTTGATTAGTTAAATTAAAATGTTTCAAGAAGTTGATTGGTTAAAATGTGCAAAGGTTTGTCGAATACAATTTCTAAATACACTGCTTTAAACAGAAAGAAAATGATATTTTAATATATCAAAATTAAATTAAGACCAATATTAAAGCAATATTGGAAATATAATCCATTCCCAAAATAATAACTAACATATTTACTAATTTTGACTGATATTTGATTGGTTTAGCTGTGACCAACTATTTACACATACAAAGTTTGTATCTCATGAATGGTCCAATCCCCAAATATATGCGTAAAATTTAGGCCTCAGAAAGGCACATGATATGCCTAATATAAACCTTATTTATGAGAACATAGGTCCCCACGATTCTAAATAAAATTTGGGGGTCACATCACAAAATGAAAAGAAAAGTATAAAGACAGATGTATGATACAACAAAATTTTTTTTGGCTTGAATAAAACATTGGGAATGAGGATGTTATATCAGTTACTTATCTTAATTATTTTAAAGATTTATGCATATAGATGAAAATACAGCACATTGGTTTAAAATCTATGGGAGAAATGATTAGACAGTAGACTCCCATTAATATGGCACCCTCAGGATTATAAGAATGTCATTATAACAAATTCATAATGGGTGGATTTTATGCAAAGTCATTATCATTTCAAATTTATCATTAATTAGACTGCCTCCTCAGAAAAGACATTGGGCTGTTTTCATCTTGTGAAATAAGAATGGTAATATTAGATAGTGAAACCTGGATAGATTAAGTATCATTTATCTGTCAAAAAGTGAACAAAGATTTTTATTCATTATAAGACAATAATTTTATATTGTGAAATATACTGGATTAAGGCTTGTTGTCTGCTAACTAACACATGTACTGCGGTGATTGTTTCATGATAGAAAAAAAAAATAGACACCAAGTCTTCTTTTCTAATTACTTTTGGAGGCTCATCAGGATGTAAATTCAGGGTTGTCAGTTGTCAAAAAGAGGATATCTTTTTTAACAGGAGGTGCCCGAGCTGTAATGGTTATCGTCGTACGAAATAGACACGGTGACAAATCCTGGACCAGGCTAATTGCATTTTACATAGCACTAATACCTTTGGGAAATATATGAATCCAATTATTCTCCCTCCAGGACAGACTGGGTTCTTCAGCCTTGCTGAGGTAAATAGTCTAGGAGAAGGAAAACTCTGAATTCAAACCTGTTAAACTCCGCTTAAAAATTGACCTTGTGTCACATCCTCCCCGAGCGGAGGGGTTGGTAAATAGGATATCTTTCTTAACAGCTGATTCAACCCTCAACTAGAATCCATACCTCCACATAACACAAGCTTTACTTATTCATCTACAGAATCTCTGGCTTGAATCTCTGTATCTTTTCTTAAATAATTAGTATATGGTCCACTAAACCGGACATTGGCCTAGGGGTTAGAGTGTTCGCCAATGGCCCGGGAGACCTGGGTTCAATCCCAGGTCGAGTCATACCAAAGACTCAAAAAATGGTACTTGATGCTTCCTTGCTTAGCACTCAGCATTATAAGGTACGGATCAAGGGTAAAGTAGAGCAATCCAGGAAAGGAGTAGCGCCCTCCCCTACACATTGGTGTAGTAGCTATCGAAAAGGGAGCCTTCGGGTTACCCTCGACTATGGTCGCCAACTTTACTTACTTATATGGTCCACTTAGTCTCAAGGCATGGGACATACTGTTGTGTTAAAACATAAAGCTTAAAAATTATTCAAAGCTAGAAGAAGTTTTCATCTTTGCTTTTTAAATAGTTATTTCAAATTTTGAGCAGTTAAAAAAAAACAAATTTATTTTTAAAGTCTGATGTTTATTTTTTCTAACAGTCTGAATACTTTGCAGGTGCTTTTGGATGGCACCTGGACTTCCCTTACTCTGCACCTGATAACATCAGGGTCATTTCCAGGTCAGCTTACCACACACCTGCTGTAGATAATGACACCTGAGCTAGACAACATAACTGCCATACTGCTACATTACATACTTTTTACATTAAAAAAATGGTAATAAATGTCTTTGTAGCTTGCATTAAAACTCAATAAACTTTTGACATTGATCTGTTAATAAAGCATTTATTGTATTATTATTGACTAGTTTTCTTTCAATGATAGCAAAATATTTTAAAACTAATGAACATAAAAGATCTGGAATTAAATTTTCCTGCCAGACAATAAAATCCTGTTTGATAGAAAATAAAACCAGGGGTAGATTTAACCAAAAAAAAAAAAAAAAAAAAAACAGAGTGAAAGGAAGATTCTAGAAATTTTTTCATTTGGTGTGAATACAGATTTAAGTTTGGTCTTTGTGATTGAAATTTTAAGTCTAATGAGCTATTCGTTTTTTTATCTGATAACATAGGACATTTATATCATACAGCAAATACAGCAACGATTCAATAAAACTATTTAGAACCACTTACAGTAGCTTGTATTCCAAAGAAATGCAAGGTATGCACTGCTTACCAAAAATAAAAATATCTTTATCCATTAAATTTGATATATTATTTATTTGAATTGCATCATAGAGGACCTTAGGGAGACTCAGCGAATTCCTATTTAGAGGAATGAATACTTGAAACTTGTAAGCAGACATTTGCCTTTGAAAATCTATACCTCTGATATGAAATATTCAATTTGCCATAATCTCTTTTGACAATAAAGAGATATAACACTTCTTAACAAAATACGGAGGGAATTCTGGAAATGAATCAGCAGTTGCTGCAGATTTTAAGAAAAAGTAAGTGAGCCGATACATATAGCATCTTTCAATATTTTTTGCCCAGAGTAGATAGATAGATAGATAGATAGTGTCAATACTGGCTCATCTAAAAATCAGCAATGTGAAACACAGAATCATGAGTTTTATACTGTTTTTATTGCTATTGTATTTTATAGTTGTAATATTTTAAAGTAGTAATATTTCATAGTTGTAATATTGTGCTATATCACTGTGCATAGAGTACTGAACTGATTAGATCTAAATGATTAAAAATGCTTTTAAGTTTAAATTTTAATCATAATTGTGTGTGTGTGTGTGTGTGTGTGTGTGTGTGTGTGTGTGTGTGTGTGTGTGTGTGTGTGTGTGTGTGTGTGTGTGTTTATATATCTTTTTTTGTTTTATTCATTACTTATTAGCATTGATTTCCAATGATAACATAATTCGATAATACAAACAGGAATCATAATTCAATGATATAAAAAATTTTGGATTTCTTAAATTTTGCTTTAAAAGTTTATTTAACCCCCCTGAGGTTAAATGTAGATATACAAAATTCAGTTGACATTTCAGATGTTATGTGATACATCTAATTCAATCTTTAATTACTGTTAATTATCTTCAAGTCCACCTGCAAGACCATAACTGTTATTTGTTTATCCAAGCCTATTTTTTTAGGACACACCACTGTCCACTTATTGTAGATGTTTAAAAGTAAATATGAATTAAACATTCTGGTAAAAATTTGGTCTGATGAAATGAAATTCAGACTACAAATCAGATGACAAATCTAAGACTTTTATTAAAAAAAAATAATTTTCTGCTTTTATTTAAAACACTATTTTTAATAAATAATTTTGAGTATGCGAGTGTGTTCTCAGAGAAGGACATCGCATTATTTTAAATTACTGTATTTTCTGGCATGTAAAATGCATGGTTTATAAAGGTATTTGCAGGACTACCATACACTGCAACCACTCCAAGCTCAACCATTCTCAATTTTTCAAATTTCAGCAAATTTTTCAAATACCAGCAAATGGGATACTATGTAATATTGGCATAGAATTATTTTAATGCTAAATATGCATTTTATATGCTGATGCATATGGTAATTATATAACATTAATACTAATATATTTTTTCACTGAAAGTTTCCATGAATAAACAATGTATCAAATAAACAGACTCAGTTCTGTTTGTGAGGAATAAGTTTTGCCATTTTTTGATGGCTTCTTAACAAAATCATTTGTGAATCGTGTGTATGTGAGACAAAAGTGGCTGTTTTTTTTTGTGGGAGGGGTTAAAAATCTATAATTACTTATAATAATTTTTTTCTGGTTCTTTTCTTTTGTATTTTCGTTCTTCTTTGTTTAATTTTTTTTTTTAAAAAAGAATCTTTAACTCTACATATTCGGTGTATATGAAGGATAGCAGTGACCTTTTTTGAAAATGAGAAACAGAATACACAGAAGAAATTCACTTTTTCTTTTTAAATAAAAAAAATGCTGGAAACTTTTGCACACACCTAAGATGTGTGAGTGTGTCAACACATGTACTTATACATAAATACTCACACACACACACACACACACGTATATATCTTAGGTATACATTGATATAATACATACACACACACATCATATATATATATATATATATATATATATATATATATATATATATATATATATATACACAAACACACATATATTCTGAGAATGATTAATACATATACATGAATACATCCTGTTCACTAACTTTGAGAGTGTATATGCATATATATGCAGACAGATTTATATATATATATATATATATATATATATATAGATAGATAGATGTATATATATATATATAGATAGATGTACATAGATATGTATATATACACAGATACAGCAATACACTCAGACATGCACACACACATGTACACACACACAGTTTTGTATAATTCCTATATAATTACAGTGTCAATATTAAAATACAGGAAAGCTCCATTCTCTTTTTTAAATTCTTAAGAAGATGAAAAGAATAGTTTAAAATGTATTTTTGTTTTTTTGCTTTTTTTGATCAATTTATTTTTAAATATTTGCTGATAAAGCATTTTTTGATGAATTTTTAAAAATTTTACTCTCAATTATCTTTTGAAAGATTTCCATCCCAAAAAATAAAAGTGTTTTGTGAATGATTGACTGGCGACCATATTCTCTTTTATGAGGGACATTTCTGACCCAAATATTTGAGTACACCTATGAAAATAAAAACCTTTAATCAAATGTGTTTTTTCTTCTTTTCTTTTGTCATATTTTTATACACAATGTTTTGTTGATTGTTTTGTTTTTTGTTTGTTTTTTTCATCTTATTTTTGCTGCAGATAAGATAAAATAAAATCAGAAAGATTGATAGATAGATTAAGTCTCCAAATGTGTAAGATAAGTTTTTGAACAGAAAATTATAAAATTACAATCAAAATCAAAAAAATTGTTTTATAGATAAGGTCCCCCTATTAAATAAGATAAGTTTTAGAACAGATAGAATAGAGAATTAGATTTTTTTCAATTTAAAATTACCAGTTTATTTTCTTTTTAAGTATTACCCCACTTAAAGTAAAACATTTTTCTATATGTTTTCATTTTTTTCATTCTGTCTATGAGGAAAGGATTTACTTATGATATGACTGAGTACAGCAACTTTGTTTTCAGCATTGGATTAAATATGTGAACATTTTAATGCTTCTTTCAATGTTCAGAAGTTTGATGGTAAGTATACAAGGGAATTTCAAGTCCTTTAGTCATAAATATTGAATATAATAATATATCTTTTATATTACTACTTTTATATTAGAGAATATAATATTGTATCCTTGAGTTATAGCATAATAACTATAGTATGAATTCAAATAATTAAACATCTATTAACTGTTATGTTAAATAAATTGAATAAAACAATTTTTCTCAAGACATTTGAACCCCTATATGTGATGTTATATATGATATTATACTTAATTTTATATATGATTAAATAAGAAATAGGAAAAAAACCAATAACATATAAAAATACAATAAACATGAAAAAAAAATGAACAAATGCGAAAATAACAATTTCCCTGTGGTGCAATCTGCGCATGCCTGAAAAGATGGACTTACTGGCGCCAAAGAAAAACTCTTGCTCAGTTACCTCAAGATACTTCAACAGAACAGATGCACCTTTTACTCTCAGCAGCCAGTAGGAGTGTACATTTGCTAAGGTCAGAGGCCTTAACGGTGCCTTGTGTCTCCTGGTGATAACAGTGTCAGCTGAACATACCCACAGAATACAGACACACATGGCAGACCCTAAAATTCACAATTTGCCATAAATGATTTATGATATTACCCAAAAGCCTCAATTGGAAAGCATGGTTATTTCTACCAGTCCTGGAAAACATTCCTCCCCTGAAAATAGTTGTAAACTCCGAAAATAAAAATTTTCCGTTATTAATTTCTTTGAAGCAAAAAGAAACAAAACAAAAGCAAAAAGAAGATAACAAGTGAATAGGGATAAGAAGAAAAAAGTCAGTTACCCATGTCATAATTGTCCAACAACACATCACCAAGAACCTTCTTGGACCCCTTGATATAAATCCTATGCCTTTTTCTGGACTGCGGGATTGTTGTAAACAAGTTCAAGCTCCAGTTGCACTATTACATTCACTTTCAGACAAATACCCTTGGGAAAGGCATGAACTCCCATTATCCTCCCAGCTATGGGTTAAATAGCATCATTGCTGCTCTTCAAGAAGGATGGCTTTGGCATTAAATAACCCAGGAAGGTTGATATGCCATTAAAACAAAGAATCCAAACCAAATCCAATTCTATGTCTTTTCAAACTTTTTTGGTTGGTTTGTTGGTGTTTTATGGCATATAAACACTTGTGGAAAATTTAGGGACAAATGTTATATATATATATATATATATGATTTATAAATGAGTAGTTTATTGGTAACTATATCATTTGCACACAATAAAATGTTTTCAAGCATTGCTATCTAATGCTAATAATTCGATCTAATATTGATTATTTATAGGCACGCAGTTAAATGGTTTCAAGTATTGCTATCTAACACTAATAATTCTCTTAAGTATGGTTGATTAACATTAGTAATTCTATCTATCAAGTCTAATACAAGCAATCTGCACACAGCTATATTGTTTCAAATAATTAATAATAATAATCCTTTGGAAATGATTAAACAGTTCTATTTGACCAAGAGATGTGTTCTTTTTTCAAGGCTAAAAAATAAATTCTGAGTTTTATATGCAAAGTTGAGTGGTTGGTTGGTTGGGTTTTATGGCATATCAACCTTTGTAGGTCATTTAATGCCAAAACTATTTTTATACAAATAATCAGTTATATTTTAAACAATTCAGTTTAGCATGAGTACACAGTTTAGTTGTCAAAAATTCTTGTATTTCAAGCTATTCAGTTTAGTCAAACAGTTCTAATTCAAACAAGTATAGATTTTGTTTACACACAGTTAATTGTCAAAACAGTTCTACTCCCAACACTTCAGTTTAGTGTAAGTAGAGTTTCAATGTCAAAAACAGTTCCATTTCAAACAATTCAGTTTAGCATAAGTATACAGTTTATATGTCAAAACAGTTCTATTACAAGTAATTCAAATTAGAATGAGTACGCATTTTAGTTCTTTTGATTCATAGATAGGACCCAATCAAGTGCTACTGCCCGTGGTGTAATGGTTAGCATCGCAGGATATGGACACGGCGACACGAGTTCAAATCCTGGACCTGACTGATTGCATTTCACATAGCACTAATACTCTTGGGAAAGGTATGAATCCATAATATTCTCCCTCCAGCTATGGGTAAATAGTTGGGCAGACTAGGTTCTTCAGCCTTGGTGAGGCAACTAATATCCTGACACAACTGATATTGTGTCATATCCTGCCCGAGCGGAGGGGTTGGTAAATATGATCAAGTGCTACTACTCTGGGCCACAGTGGACCTGGGAGCGATGGTTATGAAGGAGTGCTCTGTATTCTCCAAAGCTCCAGCATTACTGGAACATCATCATCAGATTTCTTAGTGTCATATCTAGGACACTCATTGGGTGGGTGCAGGGTCTTACCCATCTACAGAGGTACAGTCAGTGTATTCTGCAGCCCCAGCCAACTGGGCAAATGCAAAGTTAAGATATTTAATAGATTAATGTTTATTGATACATAACTTGTGCATACGTTAGCTGATATATGCTTTGGGTTTTTTCAGGTACATGAAAAAATTGTTGGTCTTTGCTTTGCTGTCCCAGTTTTTATTTTTGTTCATCTTTTTCCTAACTATGTGAGGTAAGTCCAGAAAGTAATGCGGGTGATTTCTTATTTTTCAGGTTGGCAACTCAAACCAGTGCTGACTTTGAACACATGTAAAAACATTCAATTTATGTTTGCCTTTTAGACTTCATTTGGCATAAAGTAAAGTTGGCGACCATAGTCAAGGGTGACCCGAAGGCTCCCTTTTCAATAGCTACTACACCAAGGTGTAGGGGAGGGCACTACTCCATTCCCTGGATCACTCCTCTTTACCCTTGATTTTTACCTTATAATGCTGAGTGTTAAGCAAGGCGGCTTTAAGTACCATTTTTTGAGTCTTTCGTATGACTCGACCTTGGATTGAACCCTGGTCTTCCAGACCATTGGCAAACACTCTAATCGTTAGGCCAGTATTTACCAACCGCCTCCTCATGATCAGGATATGAAGCAAGGTTAATTTTTTAAGTGGAGTTTTACAGGTTTTTAATTCAAAGTTTTCCTTCTCCTAGATTGATTGCCATGCCAAAAGTTATCCATAGATAACAGGATAGAGAATTGTTGGATGCATACCTTTGCCAAGAATATTATGTGAAATGCATTTGTGAAATGATTTGCTAGAGGAATACATTATAAGTGGTTAGTTGGTTGTTTTCTTTATTTGATGGCATATCAACCTTCATCGGTTATTTAATGCCAAAGGCATCCTTGTAGAAGAACAGCAGTGATAATATTTAACCTATAGCAGGGTGGATAAGGGTCATATCTATGGGTCAATTAGAATTTTGACATTTAAACTGTATACTCATGCTAAATTGAATTGTTTAAATAGAACTGTTTGATCATTTAACTTTATGTAAACAAATAACTTATGTTTAATTGAATTGTTAGTGATACATAGCAATACTTGAAAACATTAAACTGTGTGCAAACAAATGATTAATAGTAAATAGAATTATTCATATTAGATAGAAATAAGTGAAACTATTTAATTGTGTTAAAAATATGAGCTCTGGATTGTTTTAAAATGTTATCTACAAAATGTTTAGAAATCATATATTTGATATATATGTATGAAAAAAGGATTTGACAGTGAACCTATAATGGTTGATATCATATTTACCCAACCCCTCCGCTTGGGCAGGATATGACACAAGGTCAGTTTTTAAGCGGAGTTTAACAGGTTTGAATTCAGAGTTTTCCTTCTCCTAGACTAGTTGCCTCGCCAAGGCTGAAGAACATAGTCTGCCCTACTATTTACCCATAGCTGGAGGGAGAATAATTGGATTCATACCTTTCCCAAAGGTATTAGTGCTATATGAAAAGCAATCAGTCTCGTCCAGGATTTGAACTCGTGTCGCTGTGTCCAATTCCTATGACGATAACCACGGGCACCTCCTATAATTGTTGCCATAAAATCAAACCAAACTGTTTTTTGAGGTGCTGCTTCCAGGATTTATTCCAAACAGCATGCAGCATCCTTGTGTACTTCCCACTAAACTTCTTCTCCAAGTAGTTTATTAAAGTCCAAGTGGTACAATCATACAGTAGTACTGACATGGTTACAGCTTGGAAGAATTTCCATTCCATTTTATTAAAGAGATCGGATTTCAACCTGCCCATGCTTTATGTGGTGCCTTTAATAAGTTTACAGACTTTTCTTATACAGGCATTTAAAATTGTTGTAGACTCTTGAAAATTCAGTCTGTTATTGCTATACATCTTTTGAGATGACTGACCAATTTTTATGATTTCAGCTTCAAATGAACAGCTACAGCAGCAATTGGAATACACCCTACTAAAGCCTGATTGTTTCGGCTGGTGAATTTCAAAAATGCAATCTGGACGTGAGGACACTTTAGAAGAACGATATGCAATAAAATTCTGTTTTAAACTTGGAAAAAATGCCACAGAAACGTATGGAATGCTTCAGACTGCTTTTCAACCATCTTGCATGAATCGAGCATCAGTTTTTGAGTGGCATAAGAGATTCAAGGAAGGCAGGGAGTCTGTGAGGGATGATGAGAGGTGTGGGAGGAGTAAGTTAGAACACCAGAGTTGATTGGCCAAACGGTTAGGGTTAGGGTTACTATGTTGAGATTTTAAGTGAGTTCAGGAAGAGATTCCGTCGGAAGAGGCCAGCACTCTTCAAATTGGGTCAGTGGCATTTCCACCAGGACAATGCACCAGTCCACAACTCTATCCTTGACACAGACTATTTGACCAAGATGGGCATCAAGACAGTTGCTCACCCTCCCTAAAGTCCAGAACTTGCTCCCTGTGACTTTTAGTTATTCCATAAGCTCAGTGGCTGTCGTTATGAGTCAATTGAAGAGAAGAAAGAGGCTGTGACGAAGGTCATTGACATGCTCATACAAGAGGACTTCCATGGGGCCTTCCAGAAGTTGTTGGACCATTACAACAAGTGCATTGCAGCCAGAGGAGATTACTTCGAAGGGGAGTAGAGTTTCATGTGTGTACTATCAATAAAAGTGTCCATATGAAAAAAGTCCAGAAACTTATTTAATGATCCTCGTAATTATGTGTATGTAGCCATTACTTTCAGTAGATGAGATATTGATACCAAAATATATGGACTGGTACATTTTTCTGTGATTTGTCATTTAATGAGGAGATGGCCCCATCTTGATTAAAATAAATAGATTTAAAAGATGTGGACATTATCTATCATACTATATGTTCAATTGAAATAGCGACCTTTGCGGGTGGGGGTATTGTTGAAATTACACAATTTTTTTAAGTAAACCTTGCAAAAATGAAAAGTTTTTTTTAGTGGATGATTTTTTAATTCTTTCTCCAAATGATAGTAAATTATAAGTTTTGGTTTCTTTGTTTTAATAGTATATCAACCTTTGTGGGTTACTCAATGCCAAAATCTTCCCTGTAGAAACTGAGGGGATAAAATGGTTCATATCTTTCCCTAGGGGCATTACTCCAAAAGTAAATGTAATAGTGCAACTGGAGTTTGAACTTGCACACTGCAATGTTACAGTCCAGCACATTAGCCACTACACAGCTGGGACTCCTTCTTCTAAGTTTTGGCATCATTTGTAGTATAAAAAACCCAATTATCTTAATTCGTTGTCTGAATTTCTGAGACGAAGCTTGATGATTTTTATCATTAAGGGTTTTCAGCTATAACCATTACGCCTATAATCGTTACGCTATGTGTCCAGCAGGACACATAGCATAACGGTTACAGGTGTTGGTTCCCTTAGCTTCTAAGGATACAATCATCTGGAGGTTGCAGGTTCAATCTTGACTGCAGGTGAGTAACAATACAGGAATACTTAACACTTGTACTCTCTTATGATTAATAGAATCTGAACAGGCAATCCCCGTGGATTCAATAAAGGACATAGTTCGAAGTTCTGTGTAGGTTCCTGAGTTCGACAAACACCTGAAGAAGGCTGGAGGATATATTGTGGAAAAAACAATAAAGATGAAACCAATTATCTTAACTTGACCGAATGTGATTAAAAGCCAAAAAGAAATCAAGAGGAAAATCAACCTGTACCGAATGTACATCCATTCTGAGGCTGTATTACAGGCGCAGTAACATGCTAGACTCAAATTCTACCTTTCAACATTGAGCAAAGAAAATACAGAGTAGCAGCAGAAATGCCTTCCACATTTTAACTGTCACCTGAGAGGTGCAAGTGAACTTAAGCAAGTGGTAATGGTAGCTCAATCTAGTTAATGTTTTACCATTATTTTTTTTCAGAAACCATCAGTTGTATCCTGGCTTGGATAGGTGCACACCATGCATTTGCTGTTGAAACATTTTTTTTTAAGACTGGTGAATTAGTAATTACAACACAATGAGCATTTCGTGCTCATGGTATGTTAGGTCAGAATGATGCTGTTCTGGATAGAATTTTCAAACCATAGCAGTACTGATTTTCTATCCAGAACAGAATCATTCTGGTGTATGTAACATTTCAACTGCAAATGCATATTGTGCACCTATGATTGTAACTCAAAAAAAAAAAATTGTATTGTAACATACCTGTACATGAATATGTGTAACGTCCATAGAATGTTCGTAACATATATACATAGGACATAGGAATCCTGAAACACGAAAAACACGACTTCTTAGTTCAGGTACGAAACTTTTTATAACCTTTGAGGTTAAAGGTTCTTCAACATAAGGAGAGAGATACGCATTCTTTCTATTCTGGCTTTTCCATCTCCCCCCCCCCAACACGTGTGGCACCCACCACAAGGCCACTGCGAACTAGCAAAAGTCACCCTTCTTCTTTGGACCGTGAGACTCAACTAACTGACTTTTTCAAATCTCCCAAAATCCTCTGCGCGCGCTTCCAGTGCATGACGTCATTCACATCCCCAAGGGATTTTTATTTTGACATCTGTGAATGACGCATCCTCCCCGCGAGCGCGTCAACACCTCTGCTCAAGTTTGCACCTAACTAACCCATGTGCTGAGCCGAAAGGTTCTCAGCCTAACTAAACCCAAAGGCAAGATATATAAAACGAAATCCCTCGGCCATTATATTACAGTATGACAATTGCTAGATAGAGCAACCATAACTACTTGCCTAAGTCCACTTGCACCACACAAATGTCAGTTTGAAATAAGGGAGGTATTTCTGCTACACCTTGTACTTTTCAGTGTTGTGTATTATACTATACAAGGTATTAGTGAATGTGTTAATTATATGTAACTTGTGTTGTCATTTTTTTTTCCCTCTGTTAGTTTTGTATATTATTTCAGCTACTTTTAATTAAAGTATAAAGTCATTATATTAATGGTATTTGATATAAAAGTCAACTGCTTTGATCAAAAATCTCAGTGCAGGGCGGATTAGCTGAAATCATTTAGAAAGCAAGGGGATTGGCAAGCAGCAGGATGTTCTGTAATCCTGTGGTTGAGGGTGGGTATCTAGTGGGAGGTGGCTTGTTAATCCTCACATACTTTTATGAAAGAGTGAGGGAAAACCTAGGAGAAAAAAAAATGAATGTACTGTTCATTTGATGAACTAAATATTAGTTGTGATCAAAAGTTGCCAACATCATCTGTGAAAAAAGAAATAGAATAAAAATGGAAGATGAAATATGTAATTGAAATTTTTATTAAAAGCAAAGTTGGCAACTTTTATCAACATGTAACTCTGAGTAATGTGATGAAGTACATATCTACCCAATCCATCCACCATGAGTAGGATAGGTGGACATGTACTAATTTTCTTTAAAAATCAAAGATACCAGAGTTGGGTAGGATCAAGTGAGCTTTGTTATCAATGACTTGAAGGTTTTGTCAATGTATATTTGTTGTAACTGAGAACCAAAACTCACCATCACAATTATTAGAGAATGAGGAACTCAGTTCAGACATTGCCCAGTTGGCTGGGGCTGTAGAATACGCTAACTGCTTCTCTGCAAAGGGGTAATACTCCCACAACGAACATCCTGGATATGACACTAAACAATCTAATGGTGAGACTCCAATAATGCTGAAGCTTTGAGGAATGCAGAGTACCCCTTCATTGCCATTGCTCCCAGGTCAGCTCTGACCCAGAGTGGGAGCACCTGTTAGGGTCCTATCTATAAGTCAAATAGAACTCAACTATGTACTTATGTTAAACTGAATTGTTTGAAATAGGACTGTTTTTGACATTGGAACTGTGTACTTAACTGAATTGTTTGAAACTCAATTTGACATTAAATGACCTGAAAATGTCATGAAACACAAAACCACCAACCAGTCAGTTTAGACATGTGTAGCAAAGGAAATGTGTTATAGTTTAACATTTCCTTGAGCGAAACAATGCAAAACAGTTCACAAAGAAATAACAATAAAAACATTTATTACCTGAGTGAACTTAATAGAAAGGATACAGGAATTACATGAAATACTAAGGGTACATTATAGAGAGAAAGTCCTATCTTGTAGCTGAAGAGTCTTTTATAGAATAAAAGCGGTTGTATGAAAACCTATGTCAAAGCATGATACTGAGCATGGCATGACACAAGGTTAATTGGGATAAAAACTTTCGAACCCTGATGGGAGAAACACCTTCTGATGAGGTCTAGGAGAAGAAAAACTCTGGATTCAAACGAGCAGCTTAAAAAAAATCAAGTTTTAAACAGAATACAGCTGGTTTGAATTCAGAGTTTTCTTTCTCTTAGACTGGTTGCCTAACCAAGACTACAGACTAAAGACTGCCTTACTATTTACCCATAACTGGTGGTAGAACAGATGGATTCAGGCCTTTCTTAAGGGTATTAGTGCAAAGCAAAATGCAAAAAGCCTCTTCCAGGATTTGAACTCGGGATGCTGATTTCATTTTCAATAATGATAACTGATTCACAAATTTAAACCAGCTTAAAAATTGACAGAAGATTTGGTTGGTTTGGGTTTTATGGCATATCAACCATTGTAGGTTATTTAATGCCAAATCTGATTTATTCATATATATTATATATATATGATTTGTAAACATAAGTCATCAAAGTTAAATAGTTCCAAGTATTGCTATGTATCACTAACAATCCATTTAAATACCACACAGTTCTATGGTCAAACAGTTCTTTCTCAAATACTTCAATTTAGCATAAGTCAAAGTTAAATGGTTGCAAGAATTGATATGTATCTCTGGTAATTCAATTAAACATCAGTTAGTTAAATAATTAAACAGTAATTTTTCAAACAATTCAGTTTAGCATAAGTCATTTGTTTGAACTCAGTTTGAATGTCAAACAGTTCTAATTGACCCATGTATAGGACCCTACCAGGTGTTACCACTCCAGGCCTGAGTGGACCTGGAAGCGAATACGATGAAGGGGTACTACACATTCTCCAAAGCTCCAGCATTATTGGAGCTTAACCCTCAGATTGTTCAATGTTATATACAGGACACTCGTTAGTGGAGTCATACCCTTCTGCAGAGATGCAGTTGGTGTATTCTGCAACCTCAGCCAACTAGGCCACCAAGAAAACCTCATCCGTAAAGCTGCTTACTGATATTCTCATACACCAAGTAAGATAAGCAAGACACATTGGGTAAGTAAGGACAAACTTATAAATGATGTTCTATTTACTCCAACGCATAAACACACCAGTGTTGACAAACCAGCAAAAACATACGTTCAACAGCTCTTGTTATATAATTAAGGTAATGATTAATTATATTGATAGTTTTTCATTAATTATATTTTATTATTTGGTTTGGTTAGGCTTTGAACAACTTGGTGTCTCTCGGTTCAAGTGTCGTAGTCAGACAGGGCACTCACATACGCACGCGGAAAGGATATGACAATTATCATTTGTCATGATAAACTCCAAGACAGGAAATGGGGCTGGACGCATCATTGGTGTAAATTGAGTGGGTGGATGATGTCATGCTTGGAAGAGATGGACTAAGAATTTTAGGATTTAGAAAAAGACAAAGAGTTAAATGAGTTTTTCGGATCTGATCAGATCAGATCAGATCAGATCAGGTCTCAACCAGCAGAGATGAGTTGAGATGCGCCATGCATGGGTAAAGGGTGTCAGTATAATATGGTTAGCATAGCCCCTTATGAATGGGGTCTCTCTCCTCGAGTTGCCAAGGGCTGAAGGCAAAAAGAAATAAACCTGTTTGTATCAGAAATGACAGAGTCCACCTGTATCATGGCTATACAACACTGTGCAGGCACTGGATGTTGTCAAGAGGAATTGCCATGAGCAACAGGAAGTGATGGTGAGAGGGAGTCAAAGGAATCCATGCTGTCAGCCTGCCCTGATGAAGATGATGATCGAATGGAACAGTCGTTGTACTTAGATAATATTTTTTTATTTGTTAATCATCTTTCTTTATTGATAATTGTACTAAGATGAATCAAAAGTTTTGCACAGCTCAGTTGGCTGGGGCTATAGAATACATTGACTGCATCTCTGCAGAGGGGTAAAACCTCCACCCCAACAAGTGTCTTGGATATGACTAAACTATCTGATAGGGAGGCTCCAATTTTGGAGATTCAGGGAATGTGGAGTACCTCTTTATTACTATTGCTCTCTGGGAGGTGCCTGTGGTGTAATGGTTACCGTCCTAGGAAATGCATTTATAAATCATATATATATTTGATATATATGTATAAAGAGGATTTGACATTAAATAACCAACAATGGTTGATATGCCATAAAACCCAACCAAACCAAATCCTATATATTTAATATAAATGTATAAAGAGGATTTGGCATTAAATAACCAACAATGGTTGATATGTCATTAAGCCCAACCAAACCAAATACTAGATATTTAATATATAAGTATAAAGACGATTTGGCATTAAATAACCTACAATGGTTGATATGCCATAAAACCCAACCAAACAAAAAGTTTTGCAATTATTTGGTACATGCTAGTCTGCAGCTCATATATCACATGACTGAAGCAGTTCAAACCGTGGAAGATACCCACTTTGGTTTTTTATGGTATTGTAGTATTTGGTGTGCTGGCATGTATGCATTGCTGCTCTGTATGTGTGATTTAAAAGCTGCACAGATGAATGCAATTAAAGTCTAATTTGAGTATTTATGTTTTACAAACTGTGTCATGACACCACGGAAGCAACAAAAAACATTTTTGTGCCAAATATGAAGGTGCAATTGATTACAGGTGAGACTAAAACAATAAATTCTGAAGCTGTACTCCAGACTAAAGCGACAGATCTGGTGAGTAGCACTCAGTGAGTATCAAGAGAGTGTGGTTTGTCTCTTTCACAACTTTGTCAAAAGCATCCGAAGTTTCCAAGTTTTCCAGGCACATTACAAAAATATTGCAAATATTTTGACTCAATCTAATTATAAGATAGAAAATTACTGATATTTTGTAGAAATCATTGAAAATATCATTCACTTTGTGTTGTATAGTGGCTCGTATCACATCACTTCTGGTATTGTGGAAGTATAAAAGACTCTTAAACACAAGCGAAGCAGAAGCAGAGAGATAGCTCTGAAAGGACATCAGTCAGTAGTAAGACCAACTTCGGATGTAACACCAACAGCGTGAGACTTATAATACTAGTCTGACTGTACCACTTGAGTTAATAGATAATTAACTCTATTTCACTGTGTATCTTTTCCTTACTATGATACAACACTTGGAAAATTGATTGAAGTGTACTGATACTATTCATATTGCAAATGGAGAACAAATAGAGTTGAATTTAAAATAGAAAAATATTGAAGGATAAAAAAGGTATCATTTATATGAATAGTAATTACACCAAACAAAAAAGCAGGATCTGAAAGACAGTCATTTGCTTCATAGGACTTACACTCCTATAATTTAAAATGGGTGGTATGCCACTTGTTCCCGAAACAAAGATGGCAGACACATGCAAATATTCAGTTTTGGGAAACCATTGGCCAGGAGAACTCCATGGTCAGTGCTTAAAACTACGTCCCCTTTGGAATTTCGTCCCGCATTTTTGGAGCCGACTCCAAGACACATATTTTCTATAAATACTTTGTCTTTAAAGACTCTTTCTCTTTTTCACATTTTCACTTGCAGGGCTAACACACTCTCTCCAGTATGACTTCCAGAGAGAATACTATCACTCTCTCATATTCACCAACAGCCGTCAAATGCCACGAAATGTATGAGCCATGCAAACTCTCTTTTCCACATTATACCTTGTCGATGAGACTTTTTCCAGCCTTGAAAACAGCAATTGCGTCGAACCACAGAAAGAAACAAACATTTAGAAATACGTAGTTAACATGCATAGGACACTTTGTCATTTGGTCCTTTTTGTAGTTTTAGTTGTGTTACACACACACACACACACACACGATTATTTACCGAACAGTAATAGAACCATAGTAATGTTTTAAATGTTTTCATTGTATGTATTGTTAAGATATGAATTTGTTTTATTTATGCCGCCTTGTTTTGAATGTTCCTTTTATCCACGCCATTTCATATCGTTTACACATCTTTACTACAGTTGCCTCCATGTGCCTTTTTCCATAACAAGCAAAAATAATGTACCACAAAGCAAACACCAAACGCAACATAAATTTGGGGGGAACAAACATAAGTACCAAATAACATGTCCCCCTACAGCTTTTAGCAACCATTAGTTTTAATGATTTATTTGAATAAAAATAACTTAATAGTCAGCTGCAAAGCACAAACTTTAGTGAATAATATTTATATTTCATTCATGCCTTTATATTAATTTCTTTATATATCTAAAAATATCAGCTTGCTTTATTTTTAGCTGCCATCTTTGAAATTTTCAACAGACAATGGTTTAATTGTATTTTTTTAAAAACTTTTAATTAATAAAAGACAGCAGCTGATATAGAGAATTTTTGATTAGTTAGACATTTTTAGTTTATACATTTGAATTTTAATTGAGATAATTTTTGTTAACTTTCTTTCAAAATGTTAGTTCAGTGATATGTGCATGCTCAGTTTTCTTCCAAAGCTTCTGAAAAAAGAATTTTCATTTAATAAAACATGCTTTATGATTTTTTAAAAATCCTGAGCAATATCAGGTTTTTTGCTTGTCAAGATTTATATGAACCTTCTACAAAAGAGAAGATGTGACACAAAGTCATTTTTAAATGGATGCCCTAATGAATTGCTTAGTTAATACTTAGATAAACATTTGTTCTAAAATACGCATCAGAGTTTTAATAGCAAAAACCTAAAAGTATTTGTACACCCTGTCAATGTGGCTTAGAATATGCTGACTGCATCCAATGCAGAACCCCACAAAAAAGGCTTTTCTTGGGTCTGACTCTTAACTACACTCTGTGGTTAGGCTCCAATTCTGGGGAGTGTGGAGTTCCTCTTCATTGTGATTACTCCTAGGTCCAGTCTGACCCAGAGGAACTGTGCCTGTCAGGGTCCCATCTACAGGTCAAATAGATCGGTTTCAAAATTATTTAGACAAAATATTTCAATAAATATTCTGGAAAAATATATTTTCGAAAAAAATACAGAAAAAAAATATGAACTAGAAAAAAATCTGTTTTCCTCAACATTGGTTTATTCCATAATATTTCCACAATATGATTTGGAAAAAAATTATACCATTAGTTAAAATAATTTAATCTAGTTTGTTTAAGGATTATTCTATGAAGCCAGAATGTTCAGCTATTACATTAAAAATGTTTTGCACCTTATCTGTTATTAGTTTATTTACTGCTAAATAAAAAAAAAACCTTAGAGAATATTTTCTAAGTGTGATAATTCTATAATTCTAATCTGATATTTCCAAAACGAAATATCAGATTTTTGCACTTATCTCCTCATCATGTGTAGCTCAGTGGTGATGACATGATTGTAGACAAAGTGGTCTAAGGTCCACTCTCCTGTTGAAAATATGGATTTGCATATCTCGGCTCCTGCTGGTATTTGACTTAGAAATTCAAATTATAAGATTATTCCATAATCTTTTCCTCAACATATAGTTATTCCTTATTATATTCCTCTTTAAAAAATTGTACCAACCATTAATTTAAATAATTTAATTTCATTTGTTTAAGGAATATTTTACAAAGTCACAATTTTCAGCTCTTAAAAAATGTTTTGTCTCTTAACTCTAGTTTATTTTGTGTTAAATATTAGCTAAAAATGTTCATCCCCTTAGTATGCTACTTCCATAATTTTTGCCAGGAATAGGTTAGTTGGTTGTTTGGGTTTTATGGCATATCAACCTTTGTGGGTTATTTAATGCCAAATCCATTTTTATGCAAATAGCTCTATTTCAAACAATTCAGTTTAGCATGAGTACACTGTTCAATTGTCAAAACAGTTCTAATTCAGCTAATTCACTTTAGTATAAGTACAAATTTTGTTTACACACAGTTAAATGTCAAAACAGTTCTATATTAAACAATTCAATTTAGTGTAAGTAGAGTTTCAATGTCAAAAACAGTTCCATTTCAAACAATTCATTTTAGCATAAGCACATTGTTTAAATGTAAGTACAGTTTAATTGTCAAAAATATTTTTATTTAAGCTATTCAGTTTAGTCAAATAGTTCTAATTAAAACAAATCAGTTTAGCATATGTATGCAGTTTAGTTCTATTTAACCTATAGATTGGGCCCTATCTGATACTACCATTCCAGGCCAGAGTAGACCTAGGAGCAATGGCAATGAAGGGGTGTTCCACATCCCCCAAATCTCCAGCATCACTGGAACCTCACCATCAGATTGTATCGTGTCATAATCAGGACACATGTGGGGGGGGCCCTTACCCCCTCCTCCAGAGAAGCAGCCGGTGCATTCTACAGCCCCAGCTGACTGGGCAAGCCAGGAATAGAATTAGTTTAATTGATACTATTTGTGACGCAATAAATTTCATAAAAAAATAATAATAAAAATATACTGTAATTATTTATGAATAAAACACTATTTTTCCAGGTTTTTCAGTCCAAAAGTTAGAGGTACATATTGTCCACATGAACTATATAATTCTTTTTCTACCAGCCACATGCCTCACCATATTCAGATAAATGAAAGTAATTTATATTGAGAATCCAAAATAATGTTTTATGCCATTACATAGAAATATCCACAGGAATGTGTGTTTGTTTATAATTTTGTTCCACCTAGTGTGAGCTTATTTTTGCTGCAAGCTGGTTGCATTTTTGTATGAACATGTCAGTGTGTTTGCTGTAGATACTGTGCAATTTTTGCGTTTTAAGACATAATGAAAATAAAGTTGGCGACAGTAGTCAAGGGCAACCAGAAGGCTCCCTTTTCAATAGCTACCACACCAAGGTGTAGGGGAGGGCACTACTCCTTTCCCTGGATTGCTCCACTTTACCCTTGATACGTACCTTATATTGCTGAGTGTTAAGCAAGGAGGTATCAAGTGCCATTTTTAAAGTCTTTGGTATGACGCGACCTGGGATTGAACCCAGGTCTTCCAGACCATTGGTGAACACTCTACCCACTGGACCAATGAGCCAGTAGTGACAAGGAGTCTATTTAAATCTCTTTATATCAATCTATCTACCTTCTTCTTGGACGATCTATATCTTCTCGAAAGAAGATTAATGATCATGATGAATTTATCGTAAGTAACGTTCGTGACCATAGTCGAGGGTGACCAGAAGGCTCCCTTTTCAATAGCTACTACACCGAGGTGTAGGGGAGGGTGCTTCTCCTTTCCCTGGATTGCTCCACTTTACCCTTGATACGTACCTTATATTTAAAGTCTTTGGTATGGAGCGACCTGGGATTGAACCCAGGTCTTCCAGACCATTGGCAAACACTCTACCCACTCGGACAATTAAACAACAAAAATTCTTATCTTTGGTCAGTAAAAACCAATAAAAAGCTAAAAAAAAAATTGTAGGTTAAATTTAGCAGCTAAAAATTTTAACGAGTCAGTCTGTATTATACACAAGAATATTTTTTCCAGATTTTCATAGTCCAAAATTAAGAATGCATGATATACATAAATATAAATTATATATAAATAATTATGGTCATAAAATAAAATAGATAATACAAACAAAAGACAATTTCCCCAGAAACATTTTATTTCATTCCAGTGTAAAAAGATTTCCAGTAGAAATATTTATGTTTAAAAAAAAAAATAAAGACCAATTTAAAAAAAAAATTTCTTTGAAAGAAAATGAAATAAAACTGTTCAAAGAAAGAAAAAAAACAAGAGTAAAAAGTAATTGCCATAAAGAAATCGGCAGAATTACAGGAATCACAGGTTTTATTTCCCCCAAAACATTATGCATTGTTAATACAATTAGAGAGGTAATATTCAGCCATCTCTGAAGAAAAAGAGAAAAAAAAAAATAGATAATTAAAAAAAACAAAAAAAAAACAATAGATAATCAAAAAAATGTTTAACAATTAATAGAATATGATTAACAATTTGAGCACCAACATGTAAAAATTAGCAGGAGCATATATCATCCAAAAATAAAATAATGGCTACTTTCCAGAGACTAAACAGACCTGCAGCAGTATGAGGAGGAAAAAATAAGAACAACGTACAAATTTCAAAAAGAGAGATGTTTGTATCATTTGATTCTTAAAAGTATGGAAAATAGTAATTAGTCCTTTGGCAATGAACAAAAAAAAAATACCTAATGTTCAAGTGGTCCCATTGTCTTTTTACAAATAAAAGAAAAATCAGTGATTTTATTTTTATTTTTGGATAAAAAGTTCTTGCTAATATACATGCCCTTAGTAAACTACCATATACACTCCATATATAATAGTATATAAATCATGTGTAATGAATACTCCTAATTTTTAGCCACAATAAGGTTTTTTTATCTTAAGCTTCAACATTTTCAAAAACATATCCCATGACCCCTTGTTTTGGAGGTGGAAAATTAGTCTTAAAAAGTCTTCCTTACATGAGTATGTACAGCAATTTTTTTACAATTTTGAGGCCAGCCAATAGAAAAAAATGCTTTCGTCATTAGCATCATCAAACTGGCACTTGGATTTCCAATAAAACAATCAGCAAGTCTCAGAAATATTTCTTTGTGTAAGTCGTATTAAATCATCAATGTACCCAAGGATGATTGGAGAATGTTAAAATTAAAGCATCAAGATAAGGATAATAATCTAGAAAAGAGTGTAAACTTCATTTCATTAATACTGAACCAAAACATTACCATGTTTTCAAGCATTGGAGAATATGAATACTGAATAAGCAGGTAGACCGTCAGTTCTCAACAGGGGGTCATATGGCTCTTCCAACATAACATGACACATTGTGTAGGAAGATACACAAAATAAATAGGATATGTGATAACTGCAAAAGTATTTTAATGGGCCACACCAATTTAACTACCAATCACTAAATAACCTTGTCATATTCCTCTTATTGTATCATATTTATTTCAACAGTGATACATTGAATATTATTATAGTTTTCTTGCATATAATTTACATCTAGATAAGCATTTGTTGATGTATACAGAAGGAGGATGCTCCTGAGCTGTTATCTGGGCATGGGTACAGCCAGAAAACACTGGATAAATGGGCCAAAATTGTATTTGAGCAGGGAAATTCATTTTAATTTAAAATAAATGTAAATAGTAGAATGAAAACTGATAGATAGATAGATAGATAGATAGATAGATAGATATGCTCTAGTAATGATACTGAGCACTATTTATGAAAATAGTAATGTAAATAAAGTTGGCGACCATAGTGAGTGACCACAAGGCTCCCTTTTCTTTAGCTACTACACCGAGGTGTCAGGGAGGGTGCGACTCCTTTCCCTGGATTGCTCCACTTTACCCTTGATCTGTACCATATAATGCTGAGTGTTAAGGAAGGTAGCATCCAGTACCATTTTTTGAGTCTTTGATATGACTCAACCTTGGATTGAACCCCAGTCTCCCAGGCCATTGGGGAACACTTTACCACTAGGTCAATGGGCCTGTGTATTTATGAATATAGCAAACTATAATATAGTTTGATCATATATATATATATGTATATATATATGTATATTTTTTTTTTTTTTTTTTTTTTAAACTTTCATCATACGTGTGAAAGCACATGCGATACTTTGTCCTCATCAGCCACCATCCAGGGTGATAACAGTTTCGGTACTGCCACTCCTGGCGCTACCAAGCCTGTGTATTTATGAATATAGCAAACTATAATATAGTTTGATCATATATATATATATATATATATATATATATATATATACCAGATTAAAGTTTGAATACTTACTGTTCAATAAAATTAGTTTTAATGGAAATAAATTTAATAAGAAATGGAAGGGCTCAATACACAAAAATGTAAAGCAAATATAACGATATTAAAAAAAAACAAAAATAAAGAAGAAATAACACCTAACAACTCTGACTTTCACAACACGGATCCTCAAGTGAGATCTGTCTGATATATATATAAATAAAATGGGTGTGAGGAGGCTATGTAGGAAATTACATGTCAAAAAAAAGTTTGGGTACCACTGGCATGGATCAAAATTAAAGTTAATGGTAAAAATGGAGTTTTAAAATTTTGGCATCTGGAACCTTATTGTTCATTAACAGTAAATCTCTTCATGAGTAGCCTTATATTTAGGCTGTGAAAAGAAATAAGAAAGAGGAGAAAAACAAAAAGCTATAACAATGATTTTATCAAATCTGGTTTGAAATTATATCCCTGTTCAATTATAGTTGTCATGTTTATTGTTTGAAATGTTAATTCAATTTTAATGTTTTATGGGACAGTTGACTTATGGTTAAGTTACCCTAAAAGCACTACATCCTCTCAGAACACTGAAGTTGAGCAATAATGACCTGTTCGGTTCTGTAATGAGTGATCTCTTAAAAACAGTCGGTAATGTAAGTAATTTGAGCTCTATTTGCATGACAAAACAAAACTTAGCAAGAAACAACAATTATGAGACAGAAATTGTAATTTAAATTTTGTTAAAGATAACTTAAATAAGGACATTTTTGGTTTACAGCTAGTTTAAATTTTTAGTTTTAACCATTTTTTTTTCTTTTAGAGACATTGTTTCATTTTTGAAACACCTTTTGCAATATGGTAATCAGTGGTGACTCAAAGAGCTTTTTGGGATCAAGTCTATTTCAAAGCAATAAAAATCATTTCACAATAAGTTGTTTGTTCTTGAATTTAGTTGGACTCAATGTCTTTACTCAAACCCTTCAAATAATTTTTAACTCATTTTATCTTCATGTCTATAAATGTTGATTTAGATGAATTTTGTTGACAGTGTTTATAATAATGTTACACAAAAAAAAAAAATAACATGGAAAATTATTTGGGGCTCATAAAAACCAGTCCTAAAAACAAAACAAAAAAAAAACCTTCTAATAACATGACACAGATGAACAGATTTCTGGCAGAAATAATAATCTTTAAAAATCTCAAATATGTTTTACTCCTTGTTTTTCAAATATATTTATGTTTCAGCTTAACAGCTACATTTTGAGTGTAAATAATCTTTTTCTGTTTATTATAATATTATACAAGGGAAATTTAATAATATAACATCAGGCCCGAATGATTTGTGTCCCATCTAAGTTCTGTGTGTACTTGTGCATGTCTTTGTTGGGTCTGTAATCTGTTCCACTTTCAAGAGACTAAGTGACTTACATCAAACTTTCCAGGAGTAACTGATATAAGCACTTAACGTGGGTCAAAGACACTGTAAATACCCATGACAAACTAAATTTCATAGACACATAGACATATACACAAACACATGCAAATTAGTAAAAATAAGAAGTAATTAAACTCATACATTTATTCCATCTGCTTTTCATTTTTATCAAAAGGATGATTTTTGCCTTTTTGATAACTTACAATACCTGGAATTAATGAGAAATATATGCATAAAGTAAGTTATGTTAAATCTAAGATCCCAAGTAATATTGATGATCTAGAGTTACCACTGATGGTAACATTTAAACAGTGTTCACAAAAAAAAAAAAAAAAATTTAAATTAAACCATAGAAAATTTGCTAATGAAGATTTAAGAATATTTATTTAACTTTTGTGCAGCTTGTATTCGTCTTTTGAATTTTATATCAGTTTCAGTTAACTTCAGAGGCAAAAAAAAAAAATTCAATGCCCAGCGTCAGCAGGCCACCTGAAAGATAAAGACTTTAAAATTTTTACCCACAATGCAATGTACTCATAATGTGTCACCCATATTTTAAAATGCCTTGTGACACATCCCTCTCTGATAGGAGGGTTAGTATATATCTAACCCCACCCCTCCAGCACAGGTAAGATGCAACAGCAAGTCAATTTTCTTAAGAGGAGTACAGCTGGCTTAAAGTCAAAGTCTTTCTTCTCCTAGACCAGTTGTTATACTGAAGCACTCAGTCTGCCTAACTATTTCACCTATAGCTGGGAAAGGATAGATAAATTCTTGCCTTTTCTAAAAGCCTTAACTTTAAATGAAATACAGTCTCATCCAGGATTTGAACCGACCTAGCTGAATCCATTTTCTATGAAGATAACCATCATACCACATTTGCCTCCTGGAGGTTGATTTAAATACTATGTTTTGTATTGAATATTTAATGCATTTCACATGGGAGATCATCGGACTTTCTTACAAATGGATTCATGTGGCATAACTTGATTAGGTTAGAGAACTGTACAAAGCAAACAAATTCTGACTAAAATTCCATTGAATATGTTCTTATATTAAGACTCAAAAACATTTCTTCTGATATTTATATTTCAACAAAATATTTCCTATTATTTCTTATATTAATATTTGTTCTTATATTAAAACTAAAAAAAAAAATTGCAAATTTTTCTCAGACTGTACAATACAATTTGTCTTTTATCCCTTATCATCTAACATGAAGCAGATATTTACTATGTTTATTCCAGCATGGAAACACAAGTAAAAGGCACTCAGTGAGGAACAAATCTACTATGTCAATGAATGGTCTATTAGACTAAATTTTTCATCATCGTTTTAAATAAAGCAGGCACTCTAGATAACTTAAGTTTAATTTGGTAAAAAGTTTTAATTGCAAACAATTCAGAAAGATTTGAACATACTGTACATATAAATGGTTCCCATGTAGCCTTGGCTTTCTCATCAAGCGTGAAGTAGCAGCTATGGTAGGACAATGCCAAAAAGAATAGTATTCATCTGTCAGCCCAGTACAATTACAAAAACATAAGAAAAGAAAAAAAAAGGCACATGTACAAATAAGCACACACACATTTGTTTTTCTTTTCATGTGTATGTGAATATATATAAGTTGGGCAACTCAAAAGCTCCCTTTTCAATAGCTACAACACCAAGATGTAGGTGGGGGCCACTACTCTTTTCCCTTGATTGCTCCACTTACCCTTGATTCTTATAATGCTGAGTATTAAGCAAGGAGACCTCAAGTACCATTTTTTGAATCTTTGGTATGACATAACCTGGGACAGAATTCCAGTTTCCAGGACTATTGGAAAATACACTAACCATTAAACCAATGTTATATATATATATATATATAGTTAGGCAGCAGTTGTTCATTTATGCATATTTGATTAAATAGTGAAGACACTTTTGTCTGCATAATTTTGAGTTTCCTGATAAGTGTCTTGGTTTCAGGTAAAGGAATTTACCAAAATTGTCCCAAGCACTTTCGGACCCTTCATAGGCCATCATCAGGGGTTGCTTGCATGGGTAAAGAGTTGTCTCCCAAGGAACATGTGTCTCCAAAGAAAATAGTACATATGTTGGTCTTACCACTACAACTCTTTCTACACGGCTTGCAATGCACCTTAATGATTCTAGCTCCATAGCCATACATCTTAAAACCCATTTTATTCCTAAATCCAAGTTTTAAAAAAATCTAGTTGAAAACACCACTATAATTGAACATGAAATTAATAAGCTTCGACCACAAATCCTAAAAACCCTACATATAAAATCAAAAACCTAAAATCAATAATTGATTTTGAAAATAACGACAACATTTTCAAATGCCTTTAGAATTTTTTTTTTTTAATATTCCATAATTCTTGATAGCCTTCTATTTCCGTTGATAGCGTTCTGTTTTTTAAATTCATCAGCAACTCAGTTTTGTTATGTTTTAAAAACAAAAAACTTTCAAAACTCATTAAAACAACACTTTTTGCACATGCAAGCAACCCCTAATGATAGCCTATGAAGAGTTGGAAAGTGCTCAGGACAATTTTGGTAGATTCATCCACCAACTCCAACCTGAAACCAAGACACTTATCAGGAAACTTGAAAAGATTTTAATTAAATTATACAGACAAAATGCATTGTTACTATTTAATCAAACATGCTAATATATATATATATATATATATATATATATATATATATATATATATATATATACACACACATGAAGTCTGATGAGAGATATGAACAGAATATACTTTCTTTGAGGTTTAAACACACAACTTTTTAGTAAAGTTAGCAAGCCAAAGTCTGGCTTGAAAAGGCACATGTTGGTGCCTAAAAACCTTCTTCAAATACCAAATGAAATAATATTTACAGTCATCACTGTTTGTTTACCATCTCTGCCTCAAAGATTGCAAAACTTCAGCTAGTTTGAAAAGTCATCTGAGAGGACACAGTCAAAGAGAAGGCATCAATCCAGATGATGCTGGAGGATCAAGAGATTGAACTCATCTGTGAAGATGGAACAATTATACATAAATGTTTTAGTTTGATTTATCATTTTAGTATCTTTTGGTAATAGTTATCAATTCAGAAAATGGAAGACATGAGTAAAGTCCTAATTCTAATGATGTTGTTTACACACTCAGGAAAGGCATGAACTCATATTTTTCGACTCGGCTATAGGTAAACTAGTAGGGCAGACTAGGCTTTCTATCCTTGGTAGGACAATGAGTAACAGAGAAAGACATGAATTTAAATCCTCCACCAAAACATCATAGAACTGCATTTTGCAGAAAGGCTCAAATCTAACAGTTCACTTAGGAAATGCTAATGTAATAAAAAAAAATAATATATATATATATATATATATATATATATATATATATATATATATATATTTTTATTATAGGGGATTCATCCCAGATATTGAGCACCATAAAAAAAAACAATGTAAGTTGAATTCTTTTCTATTTTACATTGGATATATATATCTGTTACAAAAAGGATATATATATATCTAGAATTAGTGAAAATATTATTGGCATGTATTTTTATATTATGAATCATAATTTTGCCTAATCTCAACCAAAAAATACACATACACACAAAATATATATATATATATATATATATATATATATATATATATATATATATATATATATATATATATATATCAGTTTTCTTTGTAAGAATGATAAAGCATTTACATCTGCAAAAGTTTTTTTTTCAAAAAAACCTGAAGGAAATCAGTATTCAATAATTGATAATATTTGATTGGTAATCAATATTTTATCATTATGAATAATAACAATACAAATATTCGTTCATCAAACAAGAAGTATATTAATCCCCTATTTGACACAAATTTCATACCAGACTTTTTTTTTTACTCTTTTCAATTACATAGATGTACAGTTTTAATTTAAATATCTTTATTTTTTCATTTTTAGTAATACGAAGGTTTGTTTTTTGGCTTATGTGACAATAAAAAATGAAAAATGTACAGAAGTGCCAGAAATGAAATAGAATAAAAAAATAAACACAACCATATTTGAATAAATTGATCAAATCAGTAACAACAACAACAATCATCATGGAAAAGAAGAAAAAGTATATATATAAAAGAAATAAAAATAAATAAATTAAGAAAATGTGAAGTTTATAACGACTGAAATATGGTGACAATAATAGCCAAAATAAATAAAACAGTTTGAATAAATCAGTATACAACACTATGTAAGACAAATTTCATTTCTGGATAGTATTTGTTATTTCTTACTCGCTTTTGTTGTTAAAGCACAGAAAATGGACATTATTTCTGTCAAATTTTGCTTTTGTGCCCAGGATAATATTATGCAAGACAAATTTGATTCCTAGATAGTATATTTTATTTCTTATTTGCTTATGTATAGAAAATTACCATTATTATCTTTGTAAAACTTAGAAATTAACATTTCCATGTAAAACAGGCAAATTTTGCATTTTTGTTTCCATAAGGTCTAAATAAAAGAACATATGAATCAAAATTTACATGTTTTCTATGTTCAAGTTATGAAAAAAAAAATGATCAAGAATAGTTACTGATGAGTCGATTTTGAGATTTGTGACTAATGGAAATCACTTTAATGTATCAGCCCCCCAAAAATAGTCTTCCATCATGTTTTGAAAATGTCATTGTCCACATTACAAAAGCAAAGTTTGAAAAGAAAAGAGAGATCTTTTCCATTTACTTTAAGTGTAAACAATTAGGAAATAACACTTTCTGCCAAGAAGCAATAGAAAGTAAAATAACTTAGAAAATTGGCATTATTTCTTTCAAACTTTACTTTTGTGCCGAGGATAATATTATGCAAGACAAATTTGGTTCCTAGATAGTATATGTTTTTTTCTTATTCACTTATGAATAGAAAATTACCATAATTGTCTTTGTACACTAATGTTCCCTAAGATGAGATTATCATCATCTGTGCTGACATCTTATACTGTCGCCAGATGGACCCCCTCTTATTCCAGAAAATGTCTTTTAGAGGCTATTGCACAT